>SNQJ01S0118332.1:51407-73267 GCA_010110895.2 Picea sitchensis
CCCGTCAGGAACTATGATCCAAAAACTGTTGAAACAAGACCTCTTAATTATGAAGATAATCAGGCTCCGCAACCAACAATCTCCCACTTGGAGACTGAACACAACAAATTCACTGCTACTGTACCTGCTGGACTATGATCCACCTTGGACTTGGCAAGTTTTTTATCTTCATCTTCATGTTTGAAGGCCAACTGAAACTGAGCAGGAACTCAATTTCTCCCTAGTTACTACCTTTGTTAACATGTCTGCATGATTTTGGCTAGTATGTATATTTTCCAACTTCAATTGTCCATCTTCCAAAACGGATCATATGAAATGGTACCTGAGTTGTATATGCTTAGTCTTAGAATGGGATGTTAAGTTCTTTGCAAGAAGAATGACACTCTAGTTGTCACAATACAACCTGCTATTCTCCCGATGCTTTCCCATTTCCTCCATAAACCTCTATAACAAAATCATCTCTTTAATAGACTCTGTAACAACAACATACTCTGCTTTCGTTGTTGAACGTGTATCAACCTTTTGCAGTTTCGAAATCCAACTTATTGTTGTTCCACCTATAATAAAAACATACCTTATGGTGCTCCTCCTGCTATCTTTATCACCTATCATATATGAGTCAACATATCCCTGTAGAACAATGTTTGAACCTCCAAAACATAATGCATGAGTAGCAGTACCTCTCAAATACTCGAGAATCCACTTTACTTCTCCCCAATGTTATTTTATCTGGATTGTTCATATACTTGCTCACAAATCCTACCGCATGTGCAATATCTGGTCTTGTGCACACCATCGCATACATCAAGCTGCCAATTGCTAACGAATAAGGGACCCTGGACATGAATTATATATGCTCTTGTGTCTTGGGACACATTTCCTTGGTTAATTTGAAATGGCTAGACAAAGGTGTACTAACTAGTTTTGCATTCTGCATTCTAAACCTCTCCAACACCTTCTCTATGTACTCTTCTTGAGATAATGTCAATTTGCGATTTTTCCTGTCTCTTGTTATTCTCATACCAAGGATTTTCTTTGTAGCACCCAAATCCTTCATCGAAAATGAATTAGCTAATTTATTTTTGAGCACATTTATATCAGGCATGTTAGACCCTGCAACAAGCATGTCATATACATATAATAGCAAGATAATATAGCTTCCATTTTCTAGCCTCTTAAAATAAACACAGTGATCAAAATGACATCTATTATAACCTTGTTATGTCATAAACCTGTCAAAGTTCAAATACCACTCCCTTGGAGCTTGCTTTAGGCCATACAAGTTTTTCTTCAACCCACATGCCAAATTCTCCTTCCCTTTGACCTCATACCCCTATGGTTGTTGCATATAAATCTCTTCCTCCAAATCCCCATGGAGAAAAGTTGTTTTTGCATCTAATTGTTCAAGATGCAAATCTTCCACTGCCACAAGACTTAAAATAGTCCTAATTGAAGTCATTTTAACAACAGCAGACAATATTTCTTCAAAATCTATACGTTTCTTATGTGCAAACCCCTTTACAACAAGTCTGGCCTTGTATCATTTTTTGCCTCCATCTTCTTCCTTCAACCTGTAAACCCATTTATTCTGCAATGCTCTTTTTCTTGCATACAACTGAACCAAGTCCCAAGTCTGGTTATTTACCAAGGATTCCATTTCCTCTTTCACGCCTTGCTCCCACTTCTTTTCAGAGTCTACCTGCATTCACCCTGCATTTCCTCTTCATAACTTCCTAGTTCACCAGAATCAGTCAACAATAAATAATAAAATGAAGGAGAGTATCGTTCAGGGGGTCTACTTAACCTAATATATCTTCTAACAATACTTGTAGGAGTTTGAGGTACCTATTGCTCTTGTTGTTATACATTTTTATTTTCTGGTACCTTTGGAATTTCATTTTCCTTGATTACATCAAGAACTATGTATTTTGTGTTTTTTTGTTCCTGTTTCTTTCCCTGCAACTGATCCTTATACATGACATTTTCATTAAATACCAAATATCTACTCCTAATGATTTTTTTATTTTCATAATCCCATAAGAAATAACCAAAATCATTAACATTGTATCAAACAAAGGTACACTTCTTGTATTTTGCCTCAAGTTTTGTTCTATTTTATTTATCAATATGGACAAATGCTTCACAACCAAAAGTCTTCAGAAATGAGTAGTTTACCTTTTTACCTATCCATGCCTCCTCTAGAATGCCACCATCCAAAGAGCTTGAAGTCCCTCTATTTATTAAGTAAATAACAATATCTACAACATCTACCCAAAACTGTAAGGGAAACCCTGCATGCAATCTCATGCTCCTTGCATGTTTCATGATTGGCATGTTCATCCTTTCTGACACACCATTTTCTCATGGTGTTCCCGGAACTATATTCTCTCTACGAATCTCATGGTATGAAAAATAATTATAAAACTCTTTGTTGCATTATTCACCTCCATTATCTGATCTTAGACACTTCAACCTTTTTCCTATCTCATTCTCAACCAAAGATTTTTATTTCTTAAAAGTGTCAAAAACATCAGATTTTTGTCGAATGAAATAAACCCAAGTTTTCCTAGTTGCATCATCAATAAAAGTAACATAATAAAGAGAGCCACCAAGAGATGATACCCAAGATGGTCCCCATGCATCTATATGCACAAACTATAACTTTTCACTATTCTTTTCCTTACCGACTCTGAGAAATATGACTCACTTTTGTTTTCCATAAACACAATGCTCACATAAATCCAAATCAACTTGTTTAAGATCTGGAAACAAATTCAATTTGTAGAGTATCTACATCCCCTTCTCACTCATGTGTCTAATCCTATGATGCCATCGTGTTGTATCCACTCATGTAGAATCTAAATAGATAGAAGAGTCAACATTAACAATACATAAATACAATGTACCTACATTCTCTCCTTTTGTTATTACCAATGATCCTTGACCTTCCATGCCTTTTTTGTAAATGTAGATATACAACCTTCACTTCCCAACTGACCTATTGAAATTATATTTTTTCTCAAATATGGAACATGTCTCACCTCTTTCAACAACCATTGGTTTCTATTCTTTAACTTTATTTGTACCATACCCATTCCAACAATTTTACACGGTTCAACATTACCCAAATAAACCTATCCAAAATCACCTTGAACATAATCTTGAAAATATTTCCTATGGGGTGTGGCATGAAATGAAGCTCTTGAATATAATACCCAAGAGTCAATAATAATATATAAATAAAGAGTCAAAGCATATTATAACACATCACTTTCTACATTTTCTTCCTAATTTTTCTCCTATTGTCCATCTCCTTGTTTCTTTGGAGATCTACAGTCTTTCTTCAGATTTCCTTTCTTCCCACAATTACAACACTCTATCTTTCCTAGTCTGGATTTGGATCTTCCCTTCCTAGACTTCCCATGATTCCCTACGATCTTTCCTCTTTCCCTTTGTCTTCCCATGTTCTCCACAATCAACCCATTTCATGATGTCTCACATGTGCTTTTCCATCACATTTGCTTGTTAAGGATAACACTAACAAAATCATCAAATTTCAGAGTGTTTGAACCAGAGACATAGTTACTACAACCATGACCAAGCCATTCCAACTTTATGGAAAAGAGCACAAGATTAGAAGAGCCCTGACCTCATCATCAAATTTCACTCCTACAGATCTTAGTTGATTAGTAACCATATTCAATTCATTTAAATGATCAACAACAGACCCACCTTCTGACATATTCATATTAAATAATCACTTCATTAGAAATACCTTGTTGGAGGTCGAGGATTTTTCGTATAGTTTAGCCAATTCCTTCATCATATCCTCTATTGTCTTTTCTTTTGAAATGTTAAAAGCCACCGACGCTTCCAGGCACAGTCATATCATTCTTAGTGCCTTTATGTCAAGAACCTCCCATTCTTCATCCTTCATACTCGTTGACTTCTTTACTTTTCTTCCCAATGATAGGAAAAGATCCTTCTGATATAGATAGTCTTCCATTTTCATCTTCCACAACTAGTAGTTTTGGCCATTAAATTTCTTGAACCTAAACTTTACATCTTTCTAGATTTCTCCCACTCAAACCAAGAACCATCTTTTCCTACGAGTTACCTTTCGCTCTTATACCAATTGTTAGAAAAAAGGATCGCAAATAAATAATATAAAACATATGTTGAAATAAAACACAAAGATACACAATACAATAGAGACACAAATTTATGTGGTTCACCCAATATGGGCTAGGTCCATCAGAGAAATTGCCAGCCCTTCCTATATTATTATCCAACAAATGAAGGGATACAACCTACAACATACCTGATGTAACTTCCTCTTCTTTTATCATAGTATATTCTCTCAGAATACGATATCCACTCACACACATAGTCGTAATACAATTCCCTCATACATAAAAGAGTGTTTCCTTTTAGGGAAAGAAAATCTAACATAACTTCTACCATCAGATCTACAACCTACTGATGAATGGTTCAAATTGACTACGGAATTCCAATATTTTACAAGGAAATTTTCCCCAAAATTTATGTTCAGGGGCATTGGCCCCAAACCCCCGCTAGGGGGGGCTCCAAGGAAGTGTCACCACCCCCTCTGGACCCCCTAGCTATAGATGTGGGGGTCAATCCCCCCCACACACCCCCCATCAAGAATTGGGATCCAAACACGGCTGAAACAAGACCTCTGAATCAGGAAGATAATCGGGCTCCACAACCAACATTAAATTAATGTTCTTATTGCATGTATATTGGCAAGATAAGGTAATGTAGCTTAGGACCTTACATTGACTCATAATCCATCATTGAACAACGTTTATTTGAACTTGATTGCCAATAATCATAACTAAAAAAATCCATTCAAAACTCCTAGTAGATAGAACAAACCAATAAACATATCCATAAGATCAACTTAAATCAAAACATAAAAATGCATTAACATATACCCCAAAAGAATATGACTTTAACTCAGTTTTTAAATTTTTTTCTTCTCTTTTGAAGGAATAGTTTGAAGGATTTCGCTAGGTTCACCAAAAAATGGTAACTATGATGCATACCATAAGACAATTACATTTTCATCTATAACAACCAAATTATAGCATAGTTTTGCAATAGATCTTGTAAACCAACCATGCAAATCAAACCCTAAACATGATCTAAGAAAAAGGGTTGTCTTTTTCTCTTCTTGGAAATTGGTAAACTTACTTATTATGGACATTGATCATTCACACCATTATATTTTGATAGAACAACTTGACTCTCATGTGCATTAAGAGAATATGATGTTGAAAATGTGCAACAATTACATACATCATTACCTCGTCAAGGCTCTGAGAAAACAATGGATCATCACCCATTGTTTGAGAGCAATTCTATCATCTCCATTGAAAATTGAGAGATCGCTAGACAACCACATTAGGATTCCTAAAACCATGTGCATATGTCCAAAATTAGTAAAGTAAAAAAACTAAGTAATATCTAACCAAAAGACTGTGAATACATAGATAAAGAAACCCCTATCTCATTGTATAAACAGTACCTCACTACGATAGAATTGGAATGGATATTATGTCATGTTGACCATGCATTCAACCCTTGTGGAGCCTAAATCCATGCCTCTACTCTCATCATCCAAGAAAAATACAACCAAAAATTATATTATTTATGTTCAACACATCCAACAAAGATTTTCTCTTTGTATTACTCACTTTTACTTCATTTTTTGTATTGGGAAATGAGATGATATTGATAAATTCTTATAATCCAAAGCACTTGCTATCAACAAAATATTTTCTCATTTATCAGATCCTAAGATTGAAGCATTCAAGTTGATAAAACTCAAACGGAGAGATAGTTGGTAGTTTAAAGATCAAAGTTTACACTATAAATGTAACATACCCCAGTCCAACTAAGGAACATTACGAGCGGAAAACACATTGAATTTAAGATTTTCTACTTAATAATATCATGTAGCTTACCAACTACATATCAAACATAGATTTAACCATTTGACTGATACCATGTCTCTAATTGCATCTAATAACATATATTAAAAACATGAATGCATCCAGTAAGCACACAACAAACACATAACATTCAAATATCATTTACACAGAGAAATATCATAATAAACACAACAAAAACTTATATGTTCATAACATATAACCAACTCGTTGTGTATGAAGGATGAACCTCCCAACCATAGGAATTGTTGTTCATTTATCTCAACAGTGGGCCACCCCCAAGCTAAGGCTATGATCCATAAGGAGATCTGACCCTACTGGTTGTCCATGCTCCACACTCAACAACCCAAATCTAGGTTCTACTCTCTTCCCCACAACCTGCACAACCCAAGGAATGTACCCCCTTCATTGCTCACAATCCCTTGAGTTGTACCATTCGTTTATTAGGGATTCTAGTGAATTCGATTGGTTGGGGATATCTCAACTAATTGAAGAGTGCTCACAACAACCTTCACAAGGATCTTGATCCATTTCCTCAACATGAAAATACAATACATGCTTACAAATTGTTTTACAGGCACACAGGCCACATTTCCATCATAAAACACAGCCAAACAATGGTTTCCTTTGAGCAAAAAATAGTTGGTTCTCTCCACAGTACTCAACTCCTTCCTTGCTATCCAAAACCAGCTAGTAAAAATTGTCTCCATTCTGCATAAAAATTTCTCTTCTTCTCCCTTGCTTACATGACTCTCACTCTTCCCAAATATGATTTTACTAATGCATATGCTCTCAATAACTATGGGATGTGACTTATCACACCCACCCTCTTACATGAGTTTAATGATTGGATTTGGGAACACTCAACAACAATTTAGAAGGTTATACACAAAGATAATAATTTTAGGAAAGTGGGTTGGATTAATACTGATGAATCAAATCTCCCTTAGACCCCTCTCTCTTGTGGAATCATAGCCCCCTTAATTTTCATCCCTCTTGTATCACAACCAACGATTACTATTTTTATTAATTATTTCAATGTACATAATATACAATTTGGCCCATGGGCACATTAAATCAATACGGGCTCTTCTCCCCAATGTATTGACTCACTTGCCTAAACCACATTTATACAATTACATTATAATTTACAGGGATTAAAACTATGGATGTTACATTCCCCTCCCCTTTATTTTTGCATTGTCCTTGGTGCACAACACCATGTGGTGTACATACAATTACGAATCCAAGCTCTCCAACCTTTAATCAACATATAGGCTCTCTAGCCTAATATCACACAACATTCTGGCCCCAAAACATAAATACATAGGCGCTCTAGCCCCAAACATAAACATAACCCACTGACATTCTCCTACAGTTGTCCCATTTTCCACCAACTCTCTTCCACTTGGCCTGCCCAACCCAAGGAATGTATCCCCTTCATTGCTCTCAGTCCATTGGGTTGTACCATTATTTTATCAGAGATGACCCAAGGAATTTGCCCCATTCATTGTCCTTAGTCCATCGGGTTGCACCATTCATTTATCAGTGTTTGTCTGGAATAGGTATCTGGGAATCTCACTACTGGGAAATCAAGGGAACTCGTTGCTAGGAAAACTACCAGGATAATTTCCAACAACAACTTTTCTATTGCAGTGCAACTCACACAAAATTTCACTCTTTAGGCCCGACAATGTGGTTCTTCTTGCTATCCAAAAAATCTTCCTAGTTCATGTCTTTCATTATTTAGTTGTTCCTATAGTAGGACTTCATTAAGAAATAATACCCATTATATCCATTATCATGTAACAATAATCTTATTCACAGGAGTTTTCGACTCCAAAATATAAACATTTATTCAAAATAAGTTTGAAATCATAAACCAATACTCATATGTATGGCTATCTTTCACAAAGATGCCATAGGAAAGAATGCGGCTAATTGTTCTTCTTTAACATGCCCACATTATTTCAACCACCATGCCATATGCATTATTAAGTTTTCTCTTCCTTGTTGTACTCTCCCTCAAGACTCATGCATCCCTTTTTCTACTACACAATCCCTCACACGATCCATCTTGCTAAGGCTTTCATATGCAAGGAGAGAGCCAACTTACTGCCAATCACCCACCGACAATTTGTAATATGTGGAAATAATAGGGTTCTAGTGTCCTAACGGTAGCCTTCTTCGTGAGATTTCCAGCTTCAGTATCTATTATCTCATATGTACACACATACAATCATCATGAGATACCATCATAACAATTTCACTTATTAATTTTCATAAGGAAGACAACTGACTGTTGCTGCAAGAGCCAAACATAATGAGAAGAACGTCATATTTATTTCATCTTTCTTTGTTTATTTATTTTTGTTGTTGTAGATGGTTTTCCTTGAATTCCTATAGAACCTCACTTCCCTATGCACTTCCATTCTACTCAACTATGCACCACTAGCCCCTATTCTGAACATTCCATCCAAGACACACTTGGCCATTTTGCATTTCCAAGCACTATATCCACTAGTGTTTTCATCTCACAATTGCTTCCTTTATGCAGGGAATAATGTCCCGACATTTTGGATAAAATTCTCAATATTCATAGTGATGTAACATGCACTACTCCAACTCATTATTAACACTCCACTCTAATTAACCACTCCCCATTTCCTTGACCAAACCAGTCTTGAAATACCATTATCATTGATTGGCATTTTAACATTCTGAAATATTTATTTTATGTCATCTTTCTAATATCTTTTTCTATCCATGACTTTGCTCAATTTTAAATACCTCTATTCACTTCATTAGGTGATTCACTATGAAACATTGCTTGGAAACTCAAGACCACTTTGCTCCAAAACGAATGCTACACTTCTCCATTTGCATATGTACCCTGCTTTCGCTACACACTATGATAATAGAGGCAACTTTCTTGCTTTGGGTACTTTTAGACAAAAGTTGTTAGAACATATCTAACAATTCTTGCTTCCTGCATTCCTATGCTTGCACATATAGATGACTCATTTACTCCATGAGTCACACCTCATCTCATGATATCATTTTTTTTTTCTCTTGTAGCAAGATTTGTAGCCTTCACTACATTTCTACCTTCAAGGCTACGGAGTCCTCCTTAAGTCCTTGTGCATGGAGATGACATTTCTCACCTATTGGATTCATTCTTTATGTGATAACTTATATTTATTTTCCTTTGCAGGCCATTAAGACTCTGTATCAGCTGAATACTAATATTTCTCTGCTCTTCCTGATTCCGTTGTCAACCTTTCATCACCTTCTCTAACACCCTTCACTTCCCTCTACAACTCTTTAATGCTTCATCCAACTATACAAGTTGACATGCTTCCATGTCCAATGGAACCTATGATTAACCTAGAACAAACCCACACCATTATAAATTGTGAAATCTTATCCTCTTGCTAGCAATCCCTTCACACAACACTCTCTGCTAGAGTGCTCCTTTGCTTATTAACAATGCCTCGCTAATAAATTTTGTCCCTTTTTACTTTTCCAAGATATTGCACTTCAAATGTGCCTCTATACTTATGCATAGGCACTATCATGATTTTCAATACTCTTCCTTACCCAAAAATCACTTATGGCACTCACCTCTATCATATGGGAAAGTTTCTCCAAAATTTGACATTATTTGGAAAAATATTCACATCGAGCAGTTACATGGTTCGTGGAATCCAATTCCACTTTTTTCCTGCAACTTTACGGAGCATATTGATGCTCTCATGGAGAAATTAGACTTTCTTCCATGTTTTCCTATGGATTATCTTTCCAATTACCATACTCATTCTTCAATCTAATTTATGAGCCAAAAGTTACGGCTTCCTGAAATTCCCATTTTGCTCAATGGTGTCCTTCCGGTTCACTAGTAACCTTCTTTATGATTCCTTGAGAATTATTTGGCTCAAAAATAAATTATGAGTGGATATTTGGATTCTTGTATCCAATACCTTTCTAATGACTACTTTCTTTCCCAATTATGAGCATTGAGAATAAAGTTATAGGCAATTGAATATTTCTAATTTACCTCTTTTGTACACCTTTCTTCCTAGAGCAAATAATCTCAAACACCCATTTTTTCCACTTACAAAGGTAAATCTATAGGGAACCAAGAAATTTTTTCTATGTGACACAAATAATAATGCCAACACTGAATTCTCAAAAACTCTTAGATTTTCAAACTGATGCTCCAACAAAAATCTACAACAAGAAATGACAACCTTGCCCCTTTTGGATTTCACCTAGCTTAGCAATTTTAGTCCTGTTCATGCATCCCTATACCAACTCCTTTGGTATTTTGAAATAATCTCAATTGGGTATGCCCATGATTACCTTCTGAATGGTCTTTCAAATTTTCACCCTTAATCGGGCTCTGGACCATTAGTTACAGTTTGTAGAGATTTTGATTGTTTTACATTTTTGGCCTTGTATGCTACATGTGTATTCTTCCTCTTCATGTACATTTTTATGCACCCAAAATCCAAATCTGGTTCCATGGCTGACTTCTATGGTTCATAAGATTTCCATAGACTATTCATGTGCCCCAAACAAACCTCCAAGAAAGGAGTTATTTCCTCTAGAAGTAAACTGGTACTGAAAACATGCCCTCTATAGTTTCAATTGTAACTTTCTCATACGAGCTCCATTTTGCGTTCAAAATATCTCGTTGGAAATCTCTCTACGAGTTCTTTTTTAAGTTGCAAAACTCTATGTGGTTCCTTTGGCATTTACAGTTACGAAAATTATAACTCCTAAAAATGTTGTTTAGGCCCTCGAAATGCCCCTGCAAGTTGAAGACCTTCGATAATCTTGAATTTTCGTACAAAACTTGATTATTTTACTGTTATAACAATATTTTAATCTACACAGTTGGTCTCAAATTGGGAGAAATCTTGGTCTTTGATCCACTATACCTTCCCCAGGCTCACAGATGAATCTTCACCATCGATCGCCAACTTAGAACAATCTGTACCTATTTTCCAACACTACATCGACGATCGACTCTTTCTCTTGGCAAACTAATATTTCCCACAAATCTCACCAAACTCTGATCATCAGGGATCGACCATCAATGAATTTCCTTGGCAACCAACTTTTCCAAAAAAAATTCCAAACCCCGATCATCGACGATCAACCATCTTTGGGCTGACGTGGAAACTATGTTTATGTGGCATGACACGTAGATGATGATGTCGCATGACACGTGTGGATGCTGACATGGTACTCTAGGTGACATGGCATGACACGTGTATGTTGATGTGGAATGACACATTGGCACAAACCCCCTCCCCTCCAAAAGGACTTCTTGACCTCCCGGTCTTGGATCGTTTGAATTTCTAAGTCGGAGCGAATCCTTGGGTCCCTATGGGCACCCGAAACTACCTTACCCACACACATAGGCTCTCCGCAAGTGACCGCGGCTATGACCGTGGGTCTATCTCCTTCGCGGTTTGGACTTTGGGGATATCCCGAATCCTCTCTTCACTCCTTCTCAAAGCGCTCAGCTTCAATTCTCTGACCTTATGCCACACGTTTCCTCAGATTCCCTAGCCCCCACAACGGTTCAGACTTCGCAACCTCGTGAAACTTTAGGACTTTCACTCACGACCTCCAATCCCCCGATCTCTGAAACCTTGGATCCGTCACCACGTATTATCCTGCAATCAACGGTCGAGATTGAATCGCGACTTCGGACCTCGCGGCTTTGCTTTCGCCAAGTTTCCAACTTGTCGAACTCCGAAGTATTGAAACACTCCTCGATTCTCCTCCTTGCAACTTCCCCAGATTTTAGTGGTCTGGAATCGTTCGTTTCCCTCTAAGAATGAATCTTGCACTCACTAGATTTGACAGGAAATTCAAGGTCTCCTTTCCTTGAAACTTTCCTCCACTCTCCCTTATGAATTTTCTTTCTCTGATTTCTTCCCCTGAACAATCTCTTCACTCCTCAGTCGAATTCTTGGCCTATGCACACCTTGCAACATACCTTCATTCACACTCACTCCTCTGTGAATGATTCCCTGCGACTGTTCTCCAACCGTTTTTAACTCCCTCGTGACAGAATCATGCTATCCTTCCTGAGCTTCTGAGTCTGAAAACTCTATTCTGCACTCCTTGTAGGCATCGATGCACTCCTTGCATACGCATAAGTTTCACTATCCCTTCTGAGCTTTAGAGTCAAAATAGACTCAGTCACGCACTCCTTGCAGACACTATGCACACCTTGCATTCGCTCACTGAAGAGAAATACTTGGTACTAATCTATTTCCCGCAACAACTCATACATTCAACAAAGAAAATGCATTCACGGATTTAAGAACAGAAATAACAGAGAAATGAAAAATAATAGAACTCTACCATTCAATCAGATAGATACACAACCACACACATTTGGGACAATATGTCTCTGTTATATTCATCCACTGAAACTTGTATACATACATACACTGTTCTTCACTACTCTTCTACCCATATCAGGTAGGTTCGGCTATTGCTCGGTTCTCCTCTATCCGCAGCAACAACAAACATTCATCTAACAACAACATATAGCTATCAACCACTTCTACTGGCAATATTACAAAGCTCTTATACCAAGAGACACTCTTCGAGCATTCCCTCCAACTACTCTATGCTACTTTAAATGGAATTAAATGACTTCAACTACTTAACGCCTATTACAATAAATATTGCGTCAGACAGATAAGAGCGCAAGCCCCAAATCTGTACTGCGATCCAATCCATAAAACAAATACATTTCCCCATCAACCTTTCATGATGGCTTAGCCTTCAAACATTCAAAGACATTTATAACTCAAAATTTCTGTCAGATATCTCATTAATACATTGATCAATTTTGAAATTCAAAATATTTCAAAATGTGCGCTAGTGCGTCCAACTATTCTCCATGCTTATGCTTTGCTGACGATGCTCCTACGTCATACTCCCTTGGCTGAAAAATTCATGGAATCTTGTCCATGAGCTTCTGCACCGATATTCCATGCTTCTAGACCTATTCTTCACTAACCCAGCTGACATCCTCTATTGGTCTTCCTTTCCACTTCACCAAATATTCCAAATACGTCTTCCTTCCGGTCTTTTTACCAACTCTCTGATCTATGATCTTTTCCATCTGTGGCTTCTCTGCTACAAGTATCTGTTTCTCCCACTGGATCCTTCCTTGATCTTCAACTCTCTTGGTTCCATATTCCCTGTAAAGATACAGGTCTGCAATGTTGAATATGGGCGATATACCCACATCTTCTGGCAACTCTAACTCATAAGCATTCTCGCCAAATATTCTCAAGATTTTACATGGCCCTATCTTTTTCAACTTCAGCTTGTTATATGTTCCCCTCAGGAATCTTTCTTTCCTTATATGTGCTAGAACTTGATCTCCGACTTCAAATTCAAGCTTCCTCCTGTGTTGATCAGCCCTGCGCTTGTATTCGCAGCTGGTCTTCTTCAACTGCTCCTTGATCTGATTGTGAAGTTCCTGCATTTCTGCAGTAAAATCTTCGGCTCCCGTGCTTCTAAACTCATCTTGCTTCAAATCTCTTAGCTCTGAAACTCCCCCTCGGGTTCATTCCATACATGATTTGAAATGGACTTTTCCCAGTGCTCCTATTCATTGAGTCATTATATGCAAACTAGGCTTGTGCCAGAATCTGATCCCACTGACTATGGTGTTCAGAGACCAAACTCCTCAACAAATCTCCTAGGCTTCTATTCACCACTTCGGTCTGTCCATCTGTCTGTGGATGATATGAAGAACTGAAAGATAGCTCTGTCCCCAACTTTTTCCATAATGTCCTCCAGAAATGACCCAAAAATTTAGTATCCCTGTCCGAAACTATACTCCTCGGCAATCCATGGAGTCTCACAATCTCTTTGAAAAACAAATTTGCACCATGCATTGCATCACTGGTCTTCTGGCATGGGACAAAGTGTGCCATCTTTGAAAATATGCCCACCACCACAAATATGGAATCACTCCCTCTTTGCGTCCTTGGCAATCCCAACACAAAATCCATGCTTATTACATCCCAAGGCCTCTCTGGAATAGGCAATGGCTAATACAATCCAGTGTTTTGTTTCTTCCCCTTGGAATACTGACAAATCTTACAATTGTTCACAAACTTCTTCACCTCTGTTCTCATACCTAGCCAATAATATGAACTGGCTACTTGAGCAAATGTTTTTTCATGGCCGAAGTGTCCGGCTAGTCCTCCAATGTGCTTTTCCTTCAGCAAATTCTCCCTCATCGAGCATCTGGGTATACACAACTGGCATCCCTTGAAAAATAACCCATCCTGAATCAGATATTTGGCCCACGGGCTTCTGTCTCTGAGTACAGGATTTTCACATGCTTCATATGCTTCCCCAAAATCTGGATCACTGTGATACATTTCATTAAGGTGATCAAACCCGAAGGTCTTGATTTGAAATTCCTGTAGAATCAAAATTCTCCCACTCAATGCATCAACAACCTTGTTAACATTTCCAAAAATATGTTTAATGACAAAAGTGAAATTTTGCATAAATTATATCCACTTAGCATGTTTCATATTTAACTTCTCCTGTCTGGTTATGAATTGCAAAGCGTGATTATCGCTATACTAAACAAACTTCTTCGGTACGAGATAATGTCTCCATTTTTTCAATGCTTGGATTATGGCATAGAACTCTTTGTCGTATGTGGAGTACTTCTGTTTAGCTTCATTCAACTTCTCAATGAAACATGAGACAGGTCTGTTATCATGGCTTAAGACCGCTCCAATTGCAACTCCACTCGCATCACATCTTACCTGAAACCTCTTTTCGAAATCCGATAGAACCAGAATCGGTCGTTCAATTATCTTCTCCTTCAATATGTTGAATCTCCTCTCAGCCTCTTGTGTCCATTTGAAAGACTTGTGTCTTTTCTTCACTGTATCCATCATCTGAGCACTAATCCCGCTGAAATTCTTGATGAACTTCTGATAAAAACTTGCTAACCCATGGAAGCTTCTTACCTCAAAGATATTCTTTGGTGACGACCATTCTTTGATCGCTTTAACCTTTTCGGGATCCATCTTCAACTCATTTGAAGAAATAACAAAACCCAAATATATGAGCTCCGTCTTTAAGAAAGATGACTTCTTCAAATTGATTAATAGCTTCTCTTGCTGCAGTCTCCTCATCACCAATGCTAAATGTCTCAAGTGTTCCTCCCTACTCTTGCTAAACACCAGTATATCATCTAGATACACAATCACAAACTTACCAATGAAATCCTTTAATACTTAATTCATTAGCCTCATAAAAGTGCTCGGGGAATTTGTTAATCCAAACGGCATAACAAGCCATTCATATAACCCCTCATTCGTCTTGAATGTTGTTTTCCACTCATCACCTTCTCTCATCCTGATCTGGTGATATCCACTTTTCAAATCTATTTTTGAAAAATAGTTGGCTCCGCTTAGACAATCCATCAAGTCATCCATCCTTGGTAATTAAAATCTGTATCTTATGGTGATCTTGTTTATGGCTCTCGAGTCTATACACATTCTCCATCCTCCATCCTTCTTTGGACTTAATACAGTTGGCACTGCACATGGACTCAAACTTTCTCTGACCAATCCTTTGTCTAATAGATCTTGAACATGTCTCTTCACTTCCTCATTATCTTGAGGCGTCAACCTGTACGCTGCATTGTTCGATAGGCTTTCTCCTGGTATCAAGTCAATGTGATGACTGATGCTCCTGAGAGGTGGCAATGAGTTTGGCAACTCATCCACTACAATATCAACAAAGTTCTCTAGTAATTCCTGAACTTCCTTAGGAAAATCCTCCAATGAAGTACTGGTAAGGATAACCTTCGGTTTCCTCACTACAACAAACCGCATCTCTTGTTCCTTCTTTACCTCATTCAGGAGTTCCTTCCCACTCATGAGAAGTATGCTCGCGCTAGCTTCTTCCTTCACCTTCTTTTCCTCAATTGGCAGCAACATGTGTGTCCTACCATTCTTCTCTAAGGTGTATGTGTTTCTCCTCCCATCATGAATAACATTCCTGTCATACTGCCAGGGTCTTCCCAACAAAACATGACAGACATCCATAGGAATCACATCACATAGGATCTCATCCCTATATCCTCCTATTTTAAAATTAACCAGGCATTGTTGAGTAACTGTTACCTGATGACCTTTTTGCAACCATAAGACTTTGTACAGTGTCGGATGTGCATTCGTATCCATCTCTAACTTCTCCACCATCTCTGTGGATACTAAGTTGTCAGTGCTTCCACTGTCAATTATCACCTTGCAAAATCCATCCTTCGTTTTGCAAGCTGTCCTGAACAAATTGTTCGGGCTTTTCAGTCTCTGACTCTTCCTTCAAAATAACTTTCTTCATCATCAAGGATCTTCCATCCTCTGCACCCTCTGTCTCAACATCCCGCTTCTGCGCTTCCGAAATGTGAGCTTCACCTCCTCTCTTTCTCTCGGGGAAATCCCAAGACATATGTCCTATCTTTCCACATGCATAACACCTCTCTTCTCCTCCTCTGCCTCTTCCTCTACCTCTGGGAAAAGAACTTTTACCACCACTTTGCCTTCCTCGGGAACTTCCTCCTCTCTCAGAGTGACTATGTGGTTTTTCCACCTCGTCTCTGGGATTCCGTGCCTTGTCTTGGGCAACTCCTTTGCCTCTATTCAATCTTTGACCCCTGTTCTCTTGACTCTGTTTTCTAGCCAACTTCTCTTCTTCTTTCAATGCCATTTGATACGCGTCCTCTACAGTTCTGACTGTCGCCATACTAATTTCGTCTTGAATCTCATATCTCAAGCCATTAATGTATCTGGCAACCTTCTCCTCGTCTCTCTCTCTTTGTCTAGCTCTAATATTCAATTTGTAGAACTCTTCTGTGTACTCTTTCACAGTCAACCCTCTCTGTCTCAGGTTTTGCATCCTCATGAACATATTTATTTGGTAATCCTTGGGCATGAATTTTTCCTTCAACTTGGCTACCATTTGATCCCAACTCTTGATCTTTTGTTTTCCTTTTCTCCTTCTGTCAGCCTGCAATTCATCCCACCATAGTGCTGCATGTCCTTTCACCCTAGTGAAAACATGTCTTACCTTTTTCTCCTCTTCGACATCCTCATACTCGAAATACTTGTCCATTGCTCGAATCCAGTCAAGCAATTCCTCCGTGTCTAAATTTCCTTCATACATAGGGATGTCAATCTTCACTCTGGCACCCAATTTGACAACCGCTCTCAACAAGCATTCTTCCGCAGCATCCTTAGTTACAGCTTCTGCCTCGCCTTCTACATTTTCGATTTCTGCCTCGCTGACATCTCCAGCATCCGATACTCTCCTTTGTGTTGTTTCCATGGCATCCAACCTCACACGTAATTCTCTCATCTCCCTTTCCATGGCTCTATTGGCTATAGGTGGGTTAACACGTCTTCTAGGCAGCATTGTGATGATGTTTATCCTTCTCCCTACGGAAGTCAATTCTGTATTCGGCTCTGATACCACTCTGGTATCAGACTATCTCCTTCGTCTCCCTTTGCCCACACTCTGCAGACGAAAATAGGCTCTGAGACTATCTCTGTATCCCCTTCTCTTTGCCTGAGAGAAATGAAGCTCTGATACCACTCTGGCGCAAACCCCCTCCCCTCCAAAAGGGATGTTTGACCTCCCGGTCTTGGATCATTTGAATTTCTGAGTCGGAGTGACTCCTTGGGTCCCTGCGGGCACCCAAAACTACCTTACCCACACACACAGGCTCTCCGCAAGTGACCACGACTATGAATGTGGGTCTATCTCTTTCGTGGTTCGGACTTCGGGGATATCCCGAATCCTCTCTTCACTCCTTCTCGAAGTGCTCAACTCCGATTCTCCGAACTTATGCCATGCATTTCCTCAGATTCGCTGGCCCCCAGAATGGTTCGGACTCCTCAACCTCACGAAACTTTAGGCCTTTCACTCACGACCTCCAAGCTCCCGATCTCTGAATCCTTGGATCCATTGCCACGTATTATCCTGTGATCAACGGTCGAGATTGAATCGCGACTTCGGACCTCGCGGCTTTGCTTTCACCAAGTTTCCAACTTGTAGAACTCTGAAGTATCGAAACACTCCTCGATTCTCCTCCTTGCAACTTCCCCAGATTTTAGTGGTCTGGAATCGTTCGTTTCCCTCTGAAAACAAATCTTGCACTCACTAGCTTTGACAGGAAATTCAAGGTCGCCTTTCCTTGAAACTTTCCTCCACTCTCCCTTCTGATCTTTCTTTCTTTGATTTGTTACCCTGAACAATCTCTTCAACCCTCAGTCGAATTCCTGGCCTATGCACACCTTGCAACAACCCTTCATTCACACTCACTCCTCTGTGAATGATTTCACACTCCCTGCGACTGTTTTCCAACCATTTTTAACTCCCTCATGATAGAATCACACTATCCTTCCTGAGCTTCCGAGTTTGAAAACTCTATTTTGCACTCCTTGCAGGCATCGATGCACTCCTTGCATACGCATAAGTTTTACTATCCCTTCTGAGATTTAGAGTCAAAATAGACCCAGTCACGCACTCCTTGCGGACACTATGCACACCTTGCATTCACTCACTGAAGAGAAATACCTGGGACTAATCTATTTCCTGAAACAACTCATACATTCAACAAAGCAAATGCATTCATGGATTTAAGAACATAAATAACAGAGAATTGAAAAATAACAAAACTCTACCATTCATTCAGATAGATACACAACCACACGGGACAATACATCTCTGTTATATTCATCCACTGAAACTTGTATACATATATACACTGTTCTTCACTACTCTTCTACCCATATCAGGTAGGTTCGGCTATTGCTCGGTTCTCCTCTATCCACAATAACAACAAACATTCATCTAACAACAACAACTAGCTATCAACCACTTCTACTGGAAATATTACAAAGCTCTTATACCAAGAGACGCTCTTCGAGCATTCCCTCCAACTACTCTATGCTACTTTAAATGGAATTAAATGACTTCAACTACTTAATGCCTATTACAATAAATATTGCGTCAGACAGATAAGAGCGCAAGCCCCAAATCTGTACTGCGATCCGATCCATAAAAAAAATACATTTCCCCATTAACCTTTCGTGATGGCTCAACCTTCAAACATTCAAAGACATTTATAACTCAAAAGTTCTGTCAGATATCTCATTAATACATTGATCAATTTTGAAATTCAAAATATTTCAAAATGTGCGCTAGTGCATCCAGCTGTTCTCCACGCTTATGCTTTGTTGACGATGCTCATGCATCCCACATCATCATCCTCTTTCCTTTCATCAATGATTGACCAGTTTTCTTAGATGAACTGAACAACACTACAATCCTGTTGACCCTCGATCATCAACCATTTATGATCGATGTTTTCCTTTTATCACATGAAACCTTTCACCAATGTATGCCGATCCATGATCATCGACCATCGATGATTGGAGTTTTCCTTTGGCCGAACCAAACTCTTTTCCAAACTTGTTGATCCGATCATCGACCATCGACGATTTTTGTTGGAAAGATAAACTCTTCGCAAATATTGCTAATCTGACCATCAACCATCGACAAACTCTCTTAGCGAATTACAACACTTAAATTTTTTTGACCAAATCCTAGACAAATCTAGTTTGTTGATCTCCCATTCAAAATTATCCATATTGTTGATTCTTTAACTTTGTCAAACTCTGTCGATGAATCTCGACCATTGATCTGATCCATTTTCCAAACCTCCCAAAACGAATCTCAACCATCGATTCTCTAACTTCACCAATATGCAAAGATGAATCATGGCCATTTATCTGCCTCCTTTTGCAAAACACCGAAAATAGATCCTAGCCGTCAATTATTTTCATTTTGCAAAACTTCAAAAAATATAAGAGTTCTTAATCAACTCATGATGAATCTGGGTCGTTGATCTCAAAATCAACCACGATCTTGGTCGTTGATTCATCAAACTCTCCCAACTCCTTTGGCTTCCATTAAAACGTGAATTTTAGACCTTCCAGGTCGAATTTAACTCTCCAACCTACAAATTAATGCCCCAGATCCTATATTCAACTACTCTGAGGCACTTAAAACTCGAATTTGGGGATTTCACTATGATTTTCAACCGTTTTTCTCAATTTTGTAGTAGATCGAAATCTTTAACTGCAAATTTTACCAAATGTGTGCTAGTTCTTGGTCAATATAAGCCCAATGTTTAAACCAAAAGATTTGATACCATAATGTGAAGTACATCAGTCCAACTGAGGAACATTACGAGTGAAAAACACATTAAATTTAAGATTTTCTACTTAATAATCTCTTGTAGTTTACTAGATACATATCAAACACAAATTTAAACATTTGACTGATATCATGGCTCTAAATGCATCTAAAATCATATATTAAAAACATGAATGCATCCAGTAAACACACAACAAACACATAGCATTCAAATATCATTTACACAACGAAAAAATCAAAATAAGAACAACATAAACTTCTATGTTCATAACATATAACCAACTAGCTACATACAAAAGATGAACGTCTCAGCCATAGGCATAACTGTTCATATCTCTCAATAGTAGGCCACCCCCGAGCTGAGACTATGAGTCCACAAGGAGATTTGGCCCTCCTGACTATCCATGCTTCACACTCAACAACCCAAACCTAGGTTCTACTCTCTTCCCCACAACCTGTGAAACCCAATGAATATACCCCCTTCACTGCTCACAATCCCTTGGGCTATACCATTAATTTATCATAGCCAATATCACCAATTTGATTAAAAATTCCTGTATTTTTTACATAAATATGATTAAATTGATAATATTAGCAAACAATTTACAAGTTTTAATAGTTAATTATATGTTTTTTTATTGATACATATCTATAGTATGATTTTTTTTAAACCTGAATAATCTCTTATAATACTATACATAGATATAATATTTAAATCCTTAAAAAATACCCCAACCAATTATTTAAATTAAATAATATCAATGTTAAACAAATATAGTCAACCCTATATTTAATATCTCATAATTCAACCCTATATTTAATACCTCAATGTTGAATGAGTATTGAATGGCAACTCACATAAAATAATGAAAAAATCATTAAGTCAAATGTTTTTTCTATTTTTTTAAGAAGGAAGAAACTATCCATGTCAACATGGAAAAATCACCAATTTAAAATATTTTCTAAATTTGTTTACAACAAATCACTAACTTAAAATATATTATTTTTTGGATTTTTTTATATTTAATATCTCGATGTTGAATGAGTATTGAATGGCAACTCACATAAAATAATGAAAATATCATTAAGTCAAATGTTTTTTCTATTTTTTTTTAAAAGGAAGAAACTATCCATGTCAACATGGAAAAATCACCAATTTAAAAGATTTTTTAAATTTGTTTACAACAAATTACTAACTTAAAATATATTATTTTTTAGATTTTTTTACTCATACATAGTATAGTGTTATATAATATTATAATATATGTAAGACTTATTTAGTTAAATATTTTTCCATTTTTTTAAGAAAGGACTCTTTTCTATTTTTTTACTAATACATAGTATAGCGTTATATATTACTTAGGATAGAGTTATATAATATTATAATATATGTAAGACAAATCTCATTAATATAGTAAAATATATTATTTTTTAGATTTTTTTAACTATAGTGTTATATAATATTATAATATATGTAAGACTTATTTAGTTAAATATTTTTCTATTTTTTAAGAAAGGATTCTTTTCTATTTTTTTACTAATACATAGTATAGCGTTATATATTACTTAGGATAGAGTTATATAATA
>SNQJ01S0118334.1:7120-18648 GCA_010110895.2 Picea sitchensis
GATAATATGGATCTTGTTGTATCTCATACACTCCAGACCAGACCTCTCCTATGCAATTGGAGTAGTCTCTAGGTTCATGAAGGAGCCACATGAGATACATTGGAAGGCTGCAAAGCGTATCCTTCTATACGTACAAGGCACCATCACCTTTGGGATTCATTATGCAGAAGACTCTACATTGGACTTCATTCGGTTCACTGATTCAAAATGGGTTGGCAATAGCATTGATTGTAGGTCCACATCCAGTTACTGATTCAATCTTAGTTTCAGGCCTATCTGTTGGTTGAGAAATAAGTAGGCTACTATTTATCTATCTTAATCCAAGGTAGAGTACAAAGGGGTAGTTAACATAACCATTCAAGCTATGCAGCTACAAAATTTTCTCACTGAGTTGGGCATTCAATTTCATCGATCGATCATCATATGGTGTGACAACCAAAGCACTCTGAAGTTCTAGAGATATCCAGTTCAGAGGAAGTGGATGAAGAACAATGGGATCCACATGCACTGCATATGGGACTTAGTACACGAGGGGATCATTGACTTGTAGTTTTTTCCTTCAGTAGAACAGGCTGTAGACATCTTCACCAAGACCTTCACTGAGCAGAAGTTCCATTCTCTATGTAATCATCTTGGAGTGAAGGACACAGTTTCCTAGCAACTATTAGTTATTCTTTTTACATAAATTGTAATTTGGGGGGGAAGTTTCCCATGAGTTTTTCCCTCTTTCCTCGTTTATTTCAGTGTATATTTTGTATTTGGGTACCCAACATGGCCTTGTTTTCAGGACTCATTCTTTATTTTCACCATAGTGATGTTCAGAGGGGGTGTTGGAGTTACTTCACACACACCTAGGATTTATTTTTCCTAAGGTTTTTCCTATGTTTATTAGTCATTATTCAATCTCCTATATTTTAGGAAGAATATTCCTCTAGGTAAAATATTCTCTTCATTTCACACTTTAGTTTGACCAATTGAGTGGAGTCTAGATGCCATATTGGTATTATCACCATGCAGCATTGAGATTATCACCAAATAATGCACATTGTCCTTGGGATCATCACCATACTAGTGCATTAATCACGATTCTCTGATCTCCTCCTCACTTCACTCTTTCAATCACTTAACTGAAGACTGATAGACTAGTTAACTCAGTTGGGGGGTAGCTCACTCCCGTAACTTCCCAAGAAACTAGACTAGGTGGCAGTTTACTCCTGTAACTATTGGTGTGTGTCCAAATCACTCTAGACCACCACTATGGTAAATTGGATTCTCCTCCAGTGCACATTGGATGAGTTATATAGAGTATATCATGTGTAAATTATCATTCATTCATTTGGTTAATGAGAATTCTTCCATTCTTTCTCTCTTGCTTCTCTTTTCTCATATTTTCTCTGCAATTGTGTATGTCAATTCCCAACTAGATCTATTATGTACAGGTTCAACACATTTACACTTGTTGTGACATTATTGAAGAATCTAAGAAGGGAAGAAAGAGTTACTAGATCCAAAAGGTGCTTGCACTCTAGAAACTTGTTTTTTCAAATCTAAGGCTCTAAGGTGCTAGCACCTTAGATTTCAAGCCCTTTCTCTTAGACATTTCTATCATCATTCTCCAATTTCATATTTATAGTTGTTATAAAGGACTCCATATCCCAAAAGGAACTAATTTACTTTCCTAAGGCTTTCACTAACTTCTTCTAACTCTAACTTAGCCTAATCTACTAATTTTATTGTTGTTGTTGAAAATATTTGCTACAACCATCTAATATCACTATAATTTGTTGCATACTTCACTCTAACAACTAGATAACATACTCTGGGATACGAGTATATGCTAAACTTTCACCATCATTTCATGCAATTATGATCTAAATTTATTTGTGTTGCTACAAAGTATTAATTGTTGTTGTAAATTTTTATCTTGCTACAAATTTGTACCAACATTGATTAATTTCCATTGTCTATTGTCTCTTCAGGTCTATATTGTATACTGGTACTTGGAAATCACTATGTGTGTGTGTGTGTGTGTGTTGCAATTGTTGTTGTTCTATATAGGTACCCGAAATACATCATATATCCTCAATTTCAAAGACATGGACCTTGAATTAGGTAACCAAGAGAGGGGGAGGTAGGCTTGGCTACTTAATTTTATCCCTTGAAGTTACTGGGGATACCTCCCCTATGGTGGATTCTCTCTCCATCACTAAAATGCGAGGCTATCCTACTAAGGTGTCAGTGGTAGGATTTCCTATAGTTACACAAACTTTGAGTTACTCGTGTTGGGATTTACACAAGTACAAACCATGCAATAATAGTCCAATAAGTTTGGAAGGATTCCATGATGGAGGAGTATGAGTACATCATGAAGAATGATGTGTGGGACATAGTTTCAATACCTAAGGGGAAGTCTGTGATGACTTCCAAGTGGATCTACAAGATCAAGCATGCTATAGATGGAAACATTGAGAAGTACAAGGTGAAATCTTTGGCGAGAGGGTTCTCCCAGAAAGAGAGAGTGGACTATGAGGAGACTTTTTTCTCCAGACGCCAAGTATACTTCTATGAGGGTTGTTATTTATATTGCTTAGGTTATGGGGTGGAGGATACATTATATGGATGTGAAGACAACATTCCTCAAAGGTGTGATTAAGAAGGAGGTGTACATAAAGAAACCTTAGGGATTTGAGGTACATGGGAAGGAGTCCCATCTTTGTAGGTTGAATAAATATTTGTACAGACTCAAGCAGGCACCCAGGGCATGGTACTCAAAATCGACGGGTATTTGTAGAGCATGGGATTCACCAAGAGTGAAGCAGATCCCCACCTATATCTCATACTAGTTGGTGAGGATCCTCTTATATTGTTGTTGTATGTTGATGATTTGTTCCTCACGGGAGGAGAGAAGCTCATTTCCAGTTGCAAGAGGGATTTGGCTTCGGAGTTCGATATGAAGAATATTGAATCAATGCCTTACTTCTTAGGATTGTAGGTGTGGAAGTAGACAGGTGAGATATTCCTCGTACAGGGGAAGTATGTAATTGGCATATTGAGGAGGTTCAAGATAATGATCACCAATCTGAAAAAGTTGGTGTTGACTCATAAAATGGTGAACTAGCCACCTACCTACAAATGATTGAAGGCACTAATATTAAAAAAAATTATATATATTATTTATAAATACTTAACTATAAGTGGGACCCCCTAGAAAAAGAAAGAAAATTAGCAATCCCCTCGTTACAAGAGCTAATGATAACATTGGAGGTATCTTGATGCATATTGATTATCCATTTGGGTTTGTCCAATACATGGTGGTTGAAAACGTATAATTATTTTCCATGCTATGGATAAAAAATGTATGTTCATCCTATCTACATATATGCTAATGGTTGATATGTTATCAAAAGGTGGGTACCATATTAGAGTTCTCATAGCATATTCAAGTTCAAATTGATATGGTGGTATTTACTTTTAAAATTTCGTTGATATATCACAACAATCTAACATGAAATGGTTCTTGAATAACATAACACAACCTTACATGTTGTATTATAGTGTCGGCTCTCATATATGCTATGTATTTTCTATATTGAAACGTTGCATGATGAAGTTTTAAAGTTGGAATTTATTTCAAACGTGATGCATATGGTATTTTGTTTTGATTTCATATGACATATTGTTTTCATTTGAACCTTTCCTTAAACCTTTAAGGAAATTTATATACATTGTCACATCATTAAGTTGGAAAATAAATGTGGGTTAACTGGGAACGATGTTAAGTTGGGCGTCATTCCAAATAGCATTAATACTTGGCTGATGTAGATATTAAAGCGTGTGAACTATTGCATATGTGCCATGGTCGATTGTATTTCTATTCGTTATGGTTGATTAATTGGAAGAATGATATGGGAAAGAGTTAATTTTTAGGCAACGTGAGATCCCATGCATTGAATGCATGAGATCGGGATTTTTATTGAGGCTACCACCTTGAGCATTCTGGAATTTTCATTTTGTTGGTTTTGAATGCATGAGACGCAGGATTTTTGTTGAGGTTACCACCTTGAGAATTCTGGAATTTTATTTTTGTTAGTTTTGGAATTGCGCTCTAGAGAGATTGTCTATTCAACCCGTAGTCATGGTTGTTTGAAAATTAAACTCATATTTCTAAAAGGAAAAACAAGTTATTAGTGAAGGTATGTTAGTATAGATTATACCCATCAAATGCTAGTTGAATTTTTTCAGTGATAATTTAGTAGGAGCTTTGTCTGACTCTGAATGAGCATGTTGCTTTTCCAGTGAGTTCATTATGTCATTTTCTTCCTTCCTACCTGATAATGAAATGCTCATTTCACTTTATTGTCTAGATCTTTGGTTCGTATCCATTGAAAAACTGTAAATCTCACTGGGTTTTTCCAAACTATCTCATATTTTTTCTTCCGACATATTTTTATGGTGAAAATTTGGTATTAAACCTCAATGTTAAGTGTTCGTCTATTTTAAAAGAAAAAGAAAAAGGGTTCACTCCTCAAATTTCCCTTTATTTATGATTTTCCATTAAACCCTCTTGTCATCTTAATAAATACCTTCTTTGGCCTATTCATTCTTTTTATACAAAAGGTTTTTCTTTTATATACAAAATGTTATTTGGGAATGGTTCATATCAGGTTGAAAAATGAATATTTTCATTTTCAAACCCTAACTTTTAAGAAAATATCACACAATATGATGATAGTTTGGATTTAAAGATATCTACTAAACAGTGTGCTTGAATTTGAAAGAGATATATTACTTACGATGAATATCAAACCCTAAATTTTAAGAAAATATCACACAATCTGATGATAGTTTGGATTTAAAGAGATCTACTAAACAATATGCTTGAATTTGAAAGAGATATATTACTTACGATGAATAAATTTTGATTATCGTTGTTCAATCAAATGATTTTATATCGATGTTATAAGTTGTGTGAATTTGTTGAATATTGATATTAAAAGAAAGGGTTCAATTAAGGTTGGCATATATTTGCAATTGTTAATTATTATTGCTCATGACTTGAATATTTAAATGGAAATGAGTTTTTGTTTGAGGATTGAAATGTTTTATTTATTATACATAGGATCAATTCCCTCATGTTATCACTTTTCATAAGCTATTCCTTCTTTCCCTTATTCATATATCATTTCAAATGCTCATTTACATTTTCTCATGTGGTATGAAAATAAAATACTTCCTGATAAATTGATATCGATATTGGAAACAAGAATATATTATGATGGAGATATGCGTATGGTTATGGTTAGATTTTTAAAGAATATGTTGCATGCTAGTTATATTTGATAAATTCATTTTTTATTGCTCAGGGCCAACTCCTCCATATTTTCACTTTCCGTGAGCTATTCCCAACTTCCAATTCCATATTCATTTTAATTCCATTTTCATTTTAATTCCATATTCCATATTGACAGAGGTGGATATAAAATTGACAGGGCAATTGTAAAGAGATTGTTAACAAGTCATTTGACTTTGTGTATGTTCAATGATTGATTACTTTTTAACATGTGCCATTATCTTTCCTTACCATTAATTCATTTTTCACACATTAAAAACCCATCATATTCCTTAAATACACTAATTTTCCCATGTTCTTAAATAACAATGAYCTATGTGAGAAAGAAGAGTTGAAGATAAAAAATGATATTTTGATTGAATTTCCTTGTATGTCCTCAATTTCTTACATGTTTGTTTTTTTGTCAACAKAGTTATTTTTAAGTTATTTTATGCAAATTATAGTTGATGCTTATTAGCTATTGTATGCATTCTCTAACTCTACTTTGCACTTATAAATGAGTTTCTCTAGTAGAGGAAGTGGTGGTAGAGGAAGAAGGGGTAGAGGAAAAAGGATGAACGAATTTTGGGGAAATAAAGTACTTCGCTTCTCAATCCATTTGAATGTCAACTTTGAGAATTTTAACCAACTACTAGTAACTGATTTCTTGAACTTAGCGAGACAAGGGGATTTCCAACCCCGTCCTCCACCTGGATGACCACCCTTTCAACCTCATCCAAACGTTTCTAGTATTCATGTTCAACCACATGTTTCTTTACAGCCTGAGATCCTAGCCAATAATGGTTGGGAGGATGTTGTTAACCATCCTCAAAACCATATTCAAGGATGGCCCATAACTTCAGTTCCATTACCTCCACCTCCACCAAAGTGATGTACCCTGCATATTACATCTAAAGATTCTCATGCCCATTCTACTCGACTGCTTAAAAATCTTAAGGCTCACATTCAAGAACCCAAGCCTATCAAAGGAAAATGACAAGCCCAATCTGTCAATTATGATCAGTTAATGACTTCCGCACATTCAATCACCTCTCATGCCAAACATCCAAAAAAATTAAAGTAAGCACATTTCCTTTAAGACATGCATCCATAAGCATCAACATGAAGAGTTAAAGCATACGTTAATGATATTTTGGAAGTCATAAATCCACAGGAAAGTACAAGCTACCTCACATAAATAGTGTGACTTTTGATTATATAGGATTATTATGATGGTTTATTGTTGAGGACAGTTCTGGTTATTATTTTCTAGACAATGGTATTCTTTGGATGGGTTGACTACTCTTTAGTTTTGGACATTTTCAAATAAGTATTATTTTGTGACAGTTGATGACATAGAATATTCATTTTGATATATTATAACACCCTTTTATGTTTTTAATAAATATACTTATCCTTCAAGAGTCCCAAGGATGGTTACAAGTTTTTTTATGAGTTGATTGGGATATGTACTATGTTGATAATTAAATGAATGTTGCATGACATTAATTTGTGTCTACTTTTAAGGAGGAACATGGGAAAAATGTTAAATATTTAAATGGAGTAATTAGGGGGTCCCCACCTATTGGTTAGTATAAATTTTATCCTTATCATTAAATGTTATTATTATTCAATTATGAGTTGTCCTCGTTAAATAAAATTAGTTAATAACTTAACTAAAAGTAGTTAAACTTCTCAAAATAATTTTGAGAAAAATAAAAGAAGATTTCAAAGGACAAGAAAAAAAAGGAGAGTGATAGAGAGAACAACTCTAATAAGGTCTGCTTTTGCTTCTTAAGTGAGATTACTTTATTATTTCATTCATCTCTGAGATACATAAGTGCTAATAAATTCGTGTTGATAAAGGGATCCTACTGAAGGTGGAAATAAGGGGAACCAAGAAGTATCGATTTGTTGATATACTTCACAAGGTTGATCATCTATCTCTGATAGTCTGTGGGTTTTTATTAGATTTATGGATTAATTTTTCAGTATTGATTAAGGACTTCTTGTAGAGTCAATGTAGTGGAATTTGTAGCCTGTCATTTCAGCTTTGTTTCGATCTTGGTTTCACTTAAAGATACTAGCAATCCCTATAGGATGTAATATACCATCTTTGACTACTAAGTCTCATTTTGGTCATGTATTAAGAACGTTTTTGGATGTATTCATATTTGAATAAATAAAATCTCCAGATGGTTTTGAAGTCTCATTTGAGTTATTGTGTAATCTTATTTCATATTTTTATTCTAAAGTTGTTCTGAAAATAAATAAATAAAATAACAAAAAATATTATTAATATTTTATTTTTCTTAACATACTACAATTATAAAAGGTAACATTAATTCCAAGGAAATATTTCTTTATAGTTAATTGAATTTTTTGTAAAAAAGAGGCTATAAATGTTGATTTTTTATGATTCTCAGCTCTTCATAGTTATTGCCTTATGATTAATAACAAGATACACTTTCATACAACAGTTATCGTAGAATAATTATACACTGAAAAATCTCAACTATAATACTGCAGCAGAAATGACAAGATCTAGAAATATTAACTATGCTCACTAAACACAAGAACACAAATGTTGGTATTAGGATAATGCCATTCATTTTCATATTTCTTGAGAATTAATTGATTTTTTTGTAAAAAAAGAGGCTATAAATGTTGATTTTTTATGATTCTCTGCTCTTGATAGTTATTGCCTTATGATTAATAACAAGATACCCTTTCATAAAATAGTTATCGTAGAATAATTATACACTGAAAAATCTCAACTGTAATACTGTAGCAGAAATGACAAGATCTAGAAATATTAACTATGCTCAGTAAACACAAGAACACAAGAGTTTATCCTAGGAAACCCAACCTTGGGAGAAAACCCAACCTTGGGAGAAAACCCAACAACCTTTCTATAGAATAATTTAGTCCAAGATATTACCAATACATCACCATCAATAGCCAAAATACCATACAAACAAGATCCTCCCCAAGGCTAGCATCACCAAGACCTAGTGCCTCAATAAGATGACCAAGAGAAACCAAGAATAGTGCCTCAATAAGATGACCAAGAGAAACCAAGAATATCCTTCCCAAGTGTGGCACACTCATCAAGATACCAAAAACCTAGAAATAGTGAAATTACCAAAATTATAGTTGCAATTGCCTTATGCGCACTACAGAAGGAATTGTATGACCGTCCAAATGAAATGATCTAGTCTTGTATTTATACTAGTCTGGGTGCATGTCTAGGGATGACTTCTTATTTTGGGTCTTCAAATTACTTTATTATTTTTTTTCTTTTACTGGTGGGGTCAACTTCTCTTCCTAGGACTTCAATTTCTTCCTGCGGATTTTGTAATGGTGTAGATGGGTCTTCTTGTACTTTCTTGTGAAGATTGAGTTTCCCAAAGTTGTAAATATTCAACACTCCCTCTCAACGAGGGAGGTATTTGAGACGAAAAAACTTCGCTCACACAAGAATTATCCAAAATAATTGGAATATAACATAATAATCCATGTAGGAATAATGTATAAAATATGAATAGATGAGATGAGATACAATTGAGAATGAGGGATCATTTATATACCCACGCAGGGGTGCCCTTAACCAATAGTCATGTCCTCTAAGACATGTCCTTTCATTATTAATAATTGTTATTTATTAATTATAATTTAATTATTATGTTATTAATAACTATTTTATATGTATATTTATGTTCATAACACTGCCTTCCCCTTAAAAATGCTTTGTCCTCAAAGCATACTTTATGGAAGACTTATCTCTTTCTCTAGCTTACAATTATTGTCTCTTGATTCTCCATTCTTGAGTTAGTAATCATTGAGGACCTGAGATGATAGGATCTTCTAAGTGTTGAGAAGAACTGTCGAATTGTAACCATCCTAATTCAATCTTCTGCAGATTTGGGTTTTTATAGGGTTCTTGGAAAGAACTTGATACATTTCTACTCCCCTAATAGCTTCTATTTTGACCCACACTTGTAGTGGAAATAATATTCTTCGACATAATGGTTTTTTGTTTCTGTTGATACATTTATTGGTTGAAGTATCGACTTTTATGATTAGGATGTCGATAAGGCATCCTCACAACTTGATCTTTACTTCATATACTTGTAGTTTTTTCTTGATTAACTTTTGTAATTGAGTTTTCTTCATACCCCTAGATTGTTTCTACTTTGACATTTGAAGACCTTTTTACATCAGTTGGATTCGTATCATATAAATACTTCTCTAGCTCCATAGGTTCAGTCATTGTCTCTTTATCGACATTGATGTTTTGCGATCTAGCTCTTCCTGTAAATACTGCTTATCATGCTTCAGTCTTTTGATTTGTTCTAGTAAATTTTGATTAAGGTTCCTTATGCAGGAGTTTTATTTCTCTTCTTCGGTTAATTTTTCTTTGAGACCTTGATTTTCTTGTTCCAACTTTTGAAAACACTGCTTCTTCTCCTTGGACTTCATGAATTTTGCAATTAGTTTATGATTATGATTTATTAGGCGAGAAATCTCTACGTCTTTTTCAATGATGATTTTGTCACATTCTTTTTGTCGATCTTGCAACTTTTGTATTGACTTCTGGTTATCTTGAAGGATCACTTCTGATATGTCCTTTAGGTCTTCTGATGATGGAGCTTCTAAAATTGACTTCATTGTAACATCCTATAATGTGATTTTCTTCTTCTTATAAGAAAATGTCAAAAACTTTCTCCTTGTGTTGAAAATAGAAGTACCCAATGTAACTACCCAAGTTGACCCTAGAATTATATCAACAGATTGATATGACATTGAATTGAGCTATGAATTTGTAATCTCCAATAGATAGTTGTAGGTTCTTAATATCATATTTCTCATCGGAAAGACACATGCCATTTTCAATTATATTTGGCTCTAAAATCATTAATTGGTTTGCAAGGTCAACATTAATGTGATTTTTCCTAGCGGTCGGGGAAATAGTGATGTTGATATTCTTTCCTTGAATAATCCCATTAACTTTTAATAAGGGATCCACATATTTTTTATAAGTAGGGGGGAATCTTCCTCCCTCCATTTTGAATTGTCATTTTTATAACTTAAATTGAACTTTGGATTTTTTTTTATCACTTAAGCTTAAAAATATCCTTTTATATGAGCCTTGAAAATATAATATATTTTCTTTTTACTTTGTTAATACCTTTTTAACTTTACCAAATAATAATCCTTTTTTTAAACTTTATGAATTTTTTTTTAATCACCCCTTTAATAACTTTTACTCCCACTCAATAATAATAAACTCTAACTTTAAAATATAATAATATATTTTCACTTTTTCTTATAATAATATATTTTCACTTTTTCTTATGCTTCCTTTTTTTTCCGTATCCTTTTTGTTCTTGTTATAACTTTATAAAAGTTCCTTTAACACCAAACATAGTATTTTCTTTTTACACCTTTTAGCTTTATTACTTTATTTTGAACCTTACTTTAAAAAACCCACTTAATGTTTTCAATAATACTTTTCAAAAAGTAATTTGACACCTTTATAGAAACCTTCATGCATTAATTCTTAACTAATTAATTGATTATGTGGTAATTGCACCATACGGTATAGGCCTGATTGTTTGTTCTATTAATTAAATGATAGTGGTACGACGACTAGCAGTGATGGATGTAGCGGTGGCTATTTGTACGAAAAATAACGGCTGCATAGAATGGTACGCTCCATGGTATGAGTGGTAGTTACTACAAAAGTCGATTTCTTCAATTTGTATGGTTGATACTGCTACAAATTGCACAATTACAACAGAAATTTTCTTCAATTCAAATGTACAAACGAGTGGTTGCAGTTGGATGGTGGAAAATTGGCAGCAATTTTCAGGTCACACGTGAGTTTATGCCTTGTGTTAAATCCTAGTTCGTTGATCGAAGATTGAGATGTCACAATTGCTTATGAAATTTACCAATCCGATGGTTGAAGGATGTGGTAGAGCTATGTTATGTTAATAGTAATGAATATTTAATATTTATATCGTAACTAAGGTGTTTCACTGCCACGATACACAGGTAGAGGCCACAACTGCAACTTTGATTTCTGGTTCTACTTTTCAATTTTGACAGTATGATGATTTTTTTAATTTTTTAATTTCTGGTATGGGCAACGGAATCACTTACCTTCAGTGGAATTTTGACAAGAAAATATGGT
>SNQJ01S0118334.1:23641-51177 GCA_010110895.2 Picea sitchensis
ACATCCATCTGATGTATCCTCCAACCCATCTTTGCCGCTATGGCAATAATACTCCTAATCGAGGTGTATCTCGCAACTGGTGCGAATGTCTCATCATAATCGACTCCCTCTATCTGAGAGAATCCTAGCACCACAAATCAGGCCTTGTGTTTCTCTATGCTGCCATCTGTAGCATACTTGGTTTTGTACAACCACCTGGAAGTCACAACTGACTTCCCCACTGGCCTCGGAACCACCTCCCAAACATCGTTTGGCATAATGGCGTCATACTCCTCAAGCATGGCCTCTCGCCAAACCTGTTGGTCAACTGCCTGTGCAAATGTTTGTGGCTCAGTATCTGAGATACTCGTCACCATAGCCAGATAGGACCCAAGCCTCTCTGCAGGTTTGCTCTGTCTGAACTGTCTCTTAGGCTCTCCTACGTTCTCCTTGGCTTCCTTCAGGGTCTCATGAAAGCATCTTGGTTTCCTCTTCCTTGAAGTAGTCGAAGGAGAAGTAAGATCTCTCCACCCAAGAGTATCTGCCTCAGGCATAGTCTCAACACTCTGAGATCCCGAAGCCTCTGCCCCCTCTACCTGAACTCCCTATGACTATGAACCTGAAGTTGTGCAAGGTGACCCTGTCACCCCTGAGACTGGTGTGCTAGAAACCTGAGGTTGTGCTCCCTCTAAGACATCAATCTGTGCCTCTGCATCATCCTCAACACTGACTCTTGACTCGATAGATCTCTGAAAAGCACTACCCTCCTCAAATCTAACATCTTTGCTCACTGCCACTCTCCGCAGTGATGGAATGTAAATCCGATAGGCTTTGGAGACCTCTGAGTATCCAACTAGAATCCCTTGTTGGGCTGTGTGGTCTAGCTTTGTCCTCCTCTCTAAGGGGAAATGAGAATAAGTCAAGCAACCAAAAATCCCGATGTGCTCAACATCGGGCCTCCTACCAGTGAAGGCCTCCTTAGGAGACATCTTCCCCAATATCCTGTGGGGTCTCTTGTTCTGCAGGTAAGTTGCAGCAGCACTCACCTCTGCCCATAGGTATAGAGGCAAACTCTGATCATGTAGCATAGATCTCGTTGCACCTGTGATCGCCATGTTCTTCCTCTCGACAACCCCGTTATGCTGGGGGTTGTAAAGCACAGTCATCTGTCTTCTGATCCCAGCACGAGTACAAAATTCTACAAACTCACTGGAGGAATACTCACCTCCGTTATCTGACCACAAGACCTTGATCCTCTTTCCTGTCTGGTTCTCCACAAGAGCTTTGAACTCTTGGAACCTCTTGAAGACCTCACTCTTGGTCTTCAAGAAATAGATCCAGGTCTTCCTTGAGTAGTCATCAATGAATGTGAGATAGTACTCATGACCACTCAAGGATGCCCGAGACATGGGCCCACACACATCTATGTGTACTAAATCCAGTACCCCAGCTGACCTAGTGTCACTGCTGGGAAAAGAAGCCTTGGTAAACTTACCAAGCGCACACCCTTTGTACACATCATGATGCTCTGAACTGAGTTGTGGCACTCCTGTCACAACCTCTCTCAGTCCTCCAAGAGCCCCACAATGAAGGTGAGCCATCCTTCGATGCCATAACTCATATAACTGACTGTTGTTGTCCCTACACGCTGCCAAAGCATGAATTGGCTGAAAAAGCAATCTGAACAGTGTCCCATCCCTCACTCCAATCACCTGCCCTCGAGTGAGACAGGACCCCTTAGGGTGTATGAGGACCTCTGTCCCTCTGAAGGACACCTCAAGACCCCTATCCTGGAGGGTGGAAACTGAAATCAAATTCTTCTTCAACCCAGGCACGTAGAGAACATCCCTAAATAAAATAGGTGGCATGTCGTCTCTCTAAAAGGTAACAATGCCAATCCCAACAACTCTGACTAAGGTGTCATCACCAAAAGCAATATCCGTCCTGACCTCTATATCTATGAGATCAATCAAATGATCCCTCACACCAGTCATGTGGCTCGAAGCCCCGCTGTCTATGTACCAGATACTGGATGTCGTCTCAACTGAAGTGCAGCATATAAGGAACGCACACTCCCTCTCAAACAAAGTCTGAAACTCTGCCTCCTCTGTTGTAGCTTTCGTACCACCCTTCTTCTTCTTCTTCTTCTTGGGACATTGTCCAGCATAGTGCCCCATCTTCTTACAAGCAAAGCACTTCACTTTGCTCATATCTCTCTTTTGCCCACTACTGCTCTCTCTGTGTGGCATGGCCCCAAACTTGGGACCCTATCGAGCCCCCTTGCCGACCTTATTCTTGCCCTTTGTCCAAAGAGCAAGATCCTCATCACCCTGCGATGTCTGCTACTGTCCAGAAGTCTCTGAGGTGAGTCTCGTCTCCTCCTGGACGAAATCATCCCAAAGTCTCTCCCAAGTAGGCATGATCTCCCAGGCAACAATGCCTCGAACAAATGGACCCCGTGGTTTGGTAAAGTTGTTTAAGGTTGTCCTCACCATAGAGTCTGGGTCCACTATCTCTCCAATGGCTGCAAGCTCATCTCTGATCTGAGTGAATCTGCCAAGGTAAGAAGTAACCGACTCAGTCTTGAGCATAGGAATGCTCCTGAGTCTCTCAAACAGAACCATCTTCCAGTTCTGGTTAGAGCTCTGGTAAAGCTTGCACAAGGATGGCCACATCTCATATGCATACTCTTTACCAGTCAAGTGGGGTATATACTATAATGTGATCCCTCACTGCATCACACATAGTTCTCTTTGCCTTGTTGTTTCTCTTCCGGAACTCTGCCGCCAAGATGGGAGCAGTAGCAGGAGGAACAACAACAGGAGCCTGAACTATATCCCATAGTTCCAGGTCCTCTAGGACAAAGACAATCCTAGCCTTCCAAGGAGACCAGTTGCTAGCTCCAGCTAGCCTATCCTCCACTCGCATCTGTGATGCTGACATAACTTCCCACTGCACTCACTTTGATGCTGCAACTGCAAAGAAACACTGCCTCACTCCTATCAACACAGGTGTGAAAAGAGGCAGTTGAACAAAAACCTCACTCCTAGCAATATAGGTGTGAAAAGAGGTCATGAAAAAATCAGCCTCACTCCTAGCAAGTAGGTGTGAAAAGAGGCTGATCAAATGTCCACAAACTCTCCTACAACTGTCCACAAGAATTCTGCCAACAAGCTGCCACAAATCACAGTCAATGGCTGTCCACGAAATCTGCCCAAAAGCTGTCTAAGTATGTCCACAAAATGTTGTCCAAAATCAGCAAGAATCAACCACCAAGGGCTCTAATACCATGAAGATTTTCTGAGGTCCTAACAGGCTGCCATCTAGGTCTGTCTTTGACATCAAGATGGCTCTAAGTTTCTGCTGTCACACTCTTGTTTGCTGCTGTTTTAAATAAGCAAACTGACCAGGAACTTTACTTCTGTTTTAGTTACTGTTACATAGGCTTTTAGGTGCTCTACCATGTAGTTTTAGTCGCCAACAAGTTAGCACATGCATACCATAAAATATGTAACACACCTCTAGATCTTTTCTGCTGAAATCAAACTGTTCTAAACTCTAGCATACATGAAATGAACACAATGGTTTTTGGTCAACATGACCCTGGACAAAACTCCCCCAGGGAAAACCAGTTTGAGATAGATGTATATATATATGGAGTGCTTCAAACAATAAGTACAACAAGAAAGATAAATACAAAGGAACCTGACTCTTTGCAAGCTCCTCTCAAGCTTTGCAATTGGTTCCTTGAGATATGCGCCCCTAGAAGAGTGTGCCCCCTTTCTTCCTTGTTAGCTTGAAGATCCTATGTGCCCTTGCTCTTTGACTTTTTGTTGATTGAAGAACCCTTGCACTCAAACTGCCATTTGCTTGCACTCTCAACAACCCACAAATCAGATCCAAGAACTCTCCACTCAAAGAGGTACCTGCTAGCTTGCGCCCTCACTCCAAGAGTGCGCCCTCCCACTAGAGAATACACTCAACACGCAAACAATGAAGCTCCAAACTTCCTCGCGCCCTCCATGAACATGTGCGCCCAAGCAAGCTGCTCCAAACCCTCCATGCTCACTTCTCTTCTCCTCACCAAACTCTCAAAGTGATCAAGTGAACAATGAAATGCTTCCTTTGCCCTATGCGCCCCTCTTGAACCTCCATAASGAAACCTAAAAGATGGATGGTTGAGATCTCACCATCCCATCTCTAATCAAAGGTTGAGATCATCCCACAATAATCTCACTCACAAACCCACTTTGGGTTAAGTTCCCTAAGTTCACTTTATGTCTATTAATTCACCCACTTTGTGAATTAATTGTCACTTTAGGCTAAAAGTGACTAATTTCACTTTTGATTTAAAACTCCTAAGTCAAAGTGAAATTAGACAWAAAGTACAAGGTACATAGTACAAAGTATTTCCCACGTGTTTGGAGGCTCACAAACACAAGGGGACCACTTCCCAAGGTACACAAATCTCAACACTCCAGACCGAGATGCTGTAAGATCTACTCTCCCTCCCAAGTGGCATCTTCTGCGGGAAAATCTCTCCATCTGACCAAGTACTCACAAATCACTCTACTCCTCAGTGTCCTCTCTCTGACATCATTAATCTTTTCCGAAGTCAAAACCAACTTCCTTTCCTCATCCAGTGGAGGAAGATCTACTGAAGTGGTGACCTGCTGTCCCAACGCCTTCTTGAGGCAAGATACATGGAAGATGTTATGGGTTTTGTTACCTTCTGGCAACTCCAACTCATACGCCACCTCTCCAACTTTCCTAATCACCCTGTATGGTTCATAGAAACGAGGCTTCGGTTTCTCTGTGCCACTCTTCTTCAGTGAGGACTGTCTGTAGGGCTGCAACCTTAGAAATTCTAAATCCCCAACCTCAAAGTTGCACTCCACCCTGTGCCTGTATGTATACATCTTTTGTTGATTTTGGGCAACCTGTAAGTTCTCCTTCAGGACTCTCAAGATGTCCTGGCTCTCCTGCAACCAATCTTTGGCCTTGGGGGCCCTGCTCTCCCTGAATGCCAAATCCACAAATGATGGAGCATCACAACCATACAATGCCCCGATTGGACTCATCCCGATGGACATGTGATAACTGGTATTATAACAATGCTCCCCCAGATGCAACCACTTTATCCAAGCCCTATGTTGTCCCGATCAATAGTTTCGCAGATATCCCTCAATCCACTTGTTCACTATCTCTGTCTGCCCATCTGTTTGAGGGTGATAACCGATACTAGGTGTCAACTCTGTCCCTGATAACCTAAACAACTCCTGCCAGAATGCGTTGAGAAATTTGTTGTCCCAATCACTGACTATGTATCTCGGAAGACCATGTAGTCTGAACACCTCCTTGAAGTATATGTCTACCACCTGAGATGCACTTTACTTTGAAGGAATGGCAAAGCAGTGCACAAACTTGGTCAACCTGTCCACCACCACATAGATACAATCCATGCCCAGTACCTTCGGCAACCCTGTGATGAAGTTCATGGAGATGCTCTTCCACTTTTGTTGAGGAATAGGTAACGGCTAAAGAAAACCTGCAGGATGCGTGAGTTCCAACTTGTTCTATTGACAAGTCATGCACTCCCTCACATATCGTTGTACATCCTCCTTGAGACCCTTCCAAGAGAATCTCTCCCTCACCTGCATGTAAGTCTTCAGATACCCCAGGTGCCCTGCTAATGGTGCGTCATGTACTACCATTAGGATCTTATCCTTGAGTGTGGACTCACGGACAAGGTAGATCCTATCCTTGTAGTAGATAATGTCATCCACTACTCTGTACCTATCATCCTGAATGATGCCCTCCATAAGCTCACAAGAGAAAATATTCTTGGAGTACTCCACCAATAGAATGAACTTCCAATCTCCTGAGATCTTTGTCATGGAAAATGCTACAGGTTTCCTGGAAAGGGCATCAGCAACTACATTCTTCTTACCCTTCACATACTTAATGTCAAAGTCATACGCCTACACCTTGCTTACCAATTTTTGTTGCCTCTCGCTCAAGTCTCTCTGCTCCAAGAAATGCCTCAGGTTGTTGTGGTCGAGCCTCACCACAAAGCATCCTCCAACCAGGTACTTTCTAAATTTGGCCAATGCATGCATGATGGCCGACATCTACTTATCGTAAATGGGGTAGAGCTTCTTTGGCTCCCTCAGCTTCCTGCTCTCGAAAGCTATGGGATGTCGATTTTGCATCGACATCGCTCCCATCCCCTCTCCGGATGCATCACACTCCAAAACAAATGGCTATAAGAAGTTTGGAAGCACTAACACTGGGAAAGTACTCATCACCTTCTTCATCCTATCAAATGCTCCCTGCACCTCCTTTGACCATTTGAATGCTCCCTTCTTGGTGAGATTCATCCATGGCACACCAAGTTGTGAAAATCCTTTCACAAAGCRCTTATAGTAGCTACACAACCCAAAGAACCCCCGCAGCTCTGTAATTGATCTRGGTGTGCGCCAATCTAAGATCGCTTGGATCTTCTCCTGGTGAACCTGTACTCCCTTAGCGCCAATCACATGTCCCAGACATAGAACCTTTGTCATCCCAAACTCGCACTTTGCCTCCTTGGAAAACAATGACTGCTCCTCCGTGATGCTGAGAATCTCATCAACATGCCTCAAATGCTCCTCCCAAGTCCTATTGTAGATCAATAGGTCATCAAAGAATACCAGTAAGAACTTCCTCGACTGCCTGTTGAAGATATGGTTCATACAAGACTAGAAGGTTGCTGGTGTGTTAGTCAACCGAAAGGGCATGACTAGAAACTCATAGTGCTCGTAGTGCATCTGAATGATGTTTTGTCGATGTCCTCCTCTTTGACCTGAATCTGATGGTACCCCGATCGAAGATCAATCTTCGAGAAGTACACTACCCCATGCAACTTATCTATCAACTCATCACTGGGTATCGGGTAACGGTTCTTGATTGTCGTCTTGTTCAACACCCTGTAGTCGATGCACATCCTCATCGTGCCATCCTTCTTCTTCACTAGTACCACTGAAGAAGCGAAGGGACTAGAGCTAGGCCTGATGTGCCCCATCACCAGCAACTCCTGCATGGCCTTCTCTATCTTGTCCTTGAATGTTTTCGAATGCCTGTATGGTGTGCTGAGAACGGGCTTTGCCCCCTCCTCTAACTCAATGACTTGCTCAAATCCCCTACCAGGTGGTCTCCCTGCTGGTATCGGTTTGAACACGTTGTGATGCTTCCCGAGCAATGCCTGGATGTCCACATGATAGTGTTGGTGGTCGTGTGTTGGCTTCTACATGGTGATCAAACACTCTGTTGCACATGCCACATCACCATGTCTAAAGATGGCCTCCATACGTTTGTTTGACACGATCCTGGGAACTTTTGTCAACATACCTCTCAGAATAACTCGTTAACCCCATGTGTCCCTGAATTCCATCTTCATGTCCTAATAGTTCATGGTGAAATCTCTAAGTGAGTGCAGCCACTGGACCCCTAATACCACATTGGTGTCCACCAAATCCACTATGTAGAAATCATCGGTCAATGTATAGCTGCCCAAGGTTACATCCAATCCTCTGATCCTCTAAGTACAAGTCATGTTGTTTCCATCTGCTACTCCCACATTGAACCCCTCAAAGTCCTTTATAGGGATGCTCTCCTAGTGACAAGCGTTGCATCAATGAAATTGTGGGTGGCCCCACCATCAATCAGTGTTGTAACTCTATGTCCCTGCAAAATGCCTCTGATCCTGAAGGTATAGTACCTAGGGACTCCTGTAAGTGGGAAATGGTCACTCCCTTGACACCCTCCTACAATTGCTTCTCCTCTGTAATCTCAAGGTGTGGTGGCTCCACTACCTCACTGCTTTGTGCATGAGTTGTCTCATCCTCACTATCATCCTCCTCATCAGAAAGCACCTCTATGTAATGTACTTTCCCTTTGCCCATACAATGGTGACTCGACTCCCAAGGTTCTTTGCAGCTAAAGAAAATCTTCTTCCTCCTCAACTCCCTCCAAAGTCTCCTCATCCATCCTATCCTTCCCTGTCCATGGCTTCTGAAAAGGCTTCGTGTCCTTACCCTTCTATGGAATAATGGGTTTCGTTGGTGCCTTCTTGGGGACTATGTCCTCCATGTCCTGGGTCTTCATGATGGCATCCTGTAGTGTGGCTAGCCTGAAGGCCTTCACCCACCCTCTCAAGGGCTTAGCTAAACCTTCCGTGAATAGCATCACCAACCTCTGCTTAGAGATGTTTGTCACCATGAAGGCTATCCTCTAGAACTCCATAATGCACGCCTCTAGTGTGCTTGTCTATCTCAACTATGCCAATTCCTTGAAGTGGATCTCAAGATCCTTCTTGTCAAACCCGTCCATCAACCTCTGGGTGAAGTCCACATATGATGTCATACTGGCATGCCCTAATGTCACTAGCCCATGGTACCACCACTCATGAACTTCTCCATCCAAGTGTAGGGTAGCAAACTTAATTGCCTCTACCTTTGTCATCGGATTAAGTTGGAAGTAAGTGTCCAACTTCTATACCCAGGCTCTGGCTTTGGTCCTGGCAAATCAGTCAAAAGATGGGATAGACAACTTCCCAACCTTGCACAAAAGATCAAAGTTTTGCTGGTTTTGTGTTGCTTTGTTCCATTCCCTAGGCCTGTTACTGTACTTGATGTTGCAATAGTCTTAGTAAGACATGGTTACCTGGATCTCTTCCCCTAACGCCTGATACTCCCTGAAGTAGGTGGTAAAATCATCATCCTGAACTTGGTTCCCCTGTGCTCCTGTGGATTGTTCCTCAAGGAATTGTGGCAATAATGGCCTAGGCGTCCTCTTGCTCCCTGTCTATTAGACGCTCTGTACTAGAATATGGGTATTGCTACCCTCTGTGTGAGCTCTACCTCCATGGAATCCACTGGGTTCGGCCTGTCCTACATCAAGTTGGTTCCCTCGTTGGCCCACCAACTACGTGAGCACCTCAAGGGTCTACTGTTGGTAACTAGCCATATCTCCCTATCTCTGAGCCATCTCATTATGTCCCTTGGCCAAGTCACTCAGTATCTTGAGCATACTCTCCTCTGAAGGGTCTCGGCTGTCTCCCATGACTTCCTCTTACTTTGATGACTTTGATCCTGGGAAGGGTTGTCCTCCACGCCCTCTAGTTCTTTTGTAAGTGATAGTTCCCTTTCCTTTAGGCACCATCAATACCTCATGCAATCACAGGCTGGCAAGATCACCAACTTTGATACCACTGTAATATCCCCAAGTGCGCTAGGCTGGGATATTATGATCTTCTGTGTAATTATGTTGTTTCTGGTTGTGTGCTTTTGTCTAACAGTTTGCATTACATGTGTCTTTATGCCAAAAACTTGGTTGGCAACTTTCTACAAACAGTTTGCATACATACTACTAATAGACTTTCATCAAACATATTGCATACAATCCAAGTACACATGAAATAGAAGAGACAACATGGGCATTTTTATTATGAATGAAACCCCAATCAAAACAATACAAATCTCTAATAGTTGCAATGGCAATGGCAATACATTAATGAAAACACAACAATGACAAGCCAAAACCTGGAATAATGCCACGGCCTCCTCAATAGATGAGATCGAACCCTCTAAGTGCCAAGAGATGGGCTCATGGCCCTCCTCCAATGCCTCCACGACTCCTCTATGGATGAAAAGCCTCACGGCCCTACAAGTAGAAGAAGGTCAAGCCCTCTAGGAAACCCCACGAGCCTTCCAAGGTGCCAACGATCCTCCCACAAGATCCTCACGGCCTCCTCAAACCCTCTTGGCCCTGCAAAGATGAATCACAGCCTGCTTTAAACCCTCATGGCCTCCTCCAAAGGCTATCGATCCCTCACAAAACCCTTACGTCTCCTCTAAACCCTCACGGACTGCAATAGATGAATCTTTCCACCTCAAGAAAGCCCAACGAGCCTCCTAAGCAAGTTGTTGCTCCTCTAAACTAGAGACAAACCACAAGATGAAGCTCCAATGAAGATCCCAGATGGATCCTCTTTGTCTAGCTAGGGTGGATATTGCACAACCGAAACCAAACCACAATGGAAGGGTTTTTCCAAACCCCAACGAAAACCTTGGCTCACAAGAGCACTCCAACAAGAGATCAATCCAAAACATAATGAGGAAAGGGAAGCGCTACCCCTTCTTTTATAATCCAACAATGACCCTTCTAGATCTTTCCTTTTTGACTTAATCCAACATGACCCTTATTCCCCTTTTACTTCACTTAAAGATTAAAAATCACTTTTACCAATTTTTAAGTAACTATTAATCTAAAAGTTACTTTAATGCCATTTTATTAAATGTCACTTTAGATATATAACATCTCCTAGCTAAGTGACATCAAATAAACCTCCCGACTCCCCTTTTCTTCACTGACTATAGCCTACGAGAGTCATATAGGCTACTAAGTCATTCTCCCATCACGATCAAGTGGAAGGGGGGCATTACAGGCTACTTGGCCTTCTAGAGTGCCAACAATCGCTATCCTTATGACCCCTTTTCTTGCAACAAAAACAAACTTTGCCATACCTCTTTGGTTTGCGATGATGCTTGTTATCATGGTTTCTTGGTCCGCTTGCTGCACATGGCTTCTTTTATGGTTCCTCTTGCCTTGACGAAAGTGGTTTGAGTTGCATTTGTGATAGCTTCTTGTCCATTGAATCCTAGGCCTTCATGCTTGGGCCTCTATTGAGCTACAATTGGAATCAAAATCCCTTAGCCTTCCTTGCCTAGCCCTTTGCCATCATAGCCCATTTTCCTCATGAGCTTAGAACCAATGCCTCTAGTGTGCTTCTCTCAAAGTCACCAAAGGTTTCTTGAGAAAGGGGCTTAGAAGGTGAGTTTACCATGCTTGTCTCTATCATGGTACTAGCTTTGGCAGTGGCAATGGAAGGGGCTTGCTTGGTCTCCTAGACAGTTGCTTCTAACTTTTTCAAGGCCGCTTCCTCCATTACCAAGTCCTGGTATAGGTGAGCAGTGACCTCGTTGAACCTCTCCTCTTGCCAATTATTCGGCTCTATAAATTTCTCCCCCAACTGCAAGAGATGTAATCTTCTCTTGTATAATTCTACCCTCATGGCGATGAAGGAGTCTTGGTGCTTGGCAAGCTCTTTCTCCAACTCATCTGCTCTCTACCTCCAATACTGACTTTCTTCTTGGATCTGCCTACTGAAGTCTTTCAACTCTTCCTACTTCTCTATGTTCAAAGATTTTCCCATGGCAGCTTCTTCAAGGTCTTTGGCGAACCTGGATGTGATACCATCTAATCTGTAAACGGTGGACCTATGTCATGTTGTTTCATCAACGCAGATTCTTTGCGGAATTTACATTTTGTTCTTTTTTCTTTGGGTTGTTTACTCTAGAGATTCTTCAGGTATCCGGATCAGTGGTGCTTAGCCTTATACATACAGGAGGCCTTCAGGCTCCAAGTCCATACTCTTCATCCTCCTACAAGACCAGAACTTATTCGGCAGATCACCTCCTTCTTCACGGTGCTACCCTCAGGAAAGGGCACTAAGAGACAGACTGACACCAACACAGCCCTGTATTCCATATTAATGTGGATCTGTGAGACCTCTCATCCCACAAGATTTCAGCGACATGACCAGACCAGATCCCTTCCCAGGAGACGAAGGAGATCTCCCAGACCTCATTAGTGCACTACCTCTACCAGTCAGCACTGCAACGGACAATCCAGGAAGCATACTAGCTCCCCCTCAAGACACCCTACTATACTCAACTTCCTTCATTTGGCCTTGGATGGTAGGAGAGATGGGTTCACTTCAAGACAGACCCATTTCCTTTCTTCTTTTGGCTCCTCTTGTCCTTAGATCTTCCCCTACGGTACATTTCATCATCAGATCAGGTCCCTGAGCTCAGGGTCGAGGGTTCTTCATGCCTCGGAGTTTATCTCACTCTTTACTACTCTACCTTATTGCATTTTACTTTCTGTATTTTTCCTTTCATAGGAGACCTTTTGGTACTCCCGGATTGTATTGACATCATTGTATTTAACAGTCCCTTTGACCTACTTTTGTGGTCATTAGTCAGACATTAATAAAAGTATCTTATCTTATTGCTTGTGGTCACTAGACCAATACCAACTAAGTTCCCAAACTATGTCCAAGACCAGCAATGAAGGAAATGTTGAGTGGATGGATTTAATCTTCCAACAGTAGAGAAAAATGTCGAGGGGGCGAATTAAGTCGACCAACAGTAAAGAAAATGTTCTTTGGATGAATTTAGCAGCTAAAGAATGGAGAAAAAGACCCAGGGAAATTTTAAGCACTCAGCATGAAATAAAAACAACTAGGGGCGAATTTAGACATCCGACATCAGAGAAAAACAACCTGAGGTGAGTTTAGACACCCAACATCAGAGACAAATGACCTGGGATGAGTTTAGACACTTAGCATCAGAGGAAAACAACCTAGGGGCAAAGAGAAGACACCCAGCTAAAGAAAAATGACCCAACAATATTTAACTCCGACCAACTTCTCAGTTGGGATGCCCAAAGAGGTGTAAATTTTCCCAAGCAAAACTAAATTCGCCCAACAATAAAATAAAACGCCCAGAGGAGGGAATACAATTTGTGGGTGAGTGGAACCTCAGTCAACAAGACTAAACGTAGCTCAGAGAGGATTGAGCTAATGAAGCTTGCATCTATTGACCAAAACAGAAATTTCAAGTAATAAAACTCAAACCAAAACCACAAGATACCTCACAGAGCAAATTACACCCACACAGTATAAACAATAGAGATTTATTTTGCTCGGGAAATTCATTACAATGGGTGAGCTATGCATGCCCAGAAAACTCACGCATTGTTACTCATGAAAATAAATGTAGATTTCCATGGCTCGGAGATGCCTTCACTCATTGTGGACAGGCTCCTTGACTCCTTCGTCCACCGATCTTCAAGTAGGCTACATTCTTCGAGCTCTCTCATCTCTGCCTTCCCAAGTTCTCCTTGTCTCCCTTGTTTTCTCCTCCCTCTTTTTTTCACTACAACCTTCATTTTTAATGGGTTGCCTTTCGAAGGCCAACCATCACAATGGTTCACTTCCGCTTCCAAATTTGTCAAAAAAAGACAAAATAATATAAAAGGAAGAATTACAAATTTACAAAGTATTTTGGGTAAGGATCCAATTCAAATCACAACTAATCTTTGATGCACCAAGAAAATAACCAAGAAAGAGAAAGCTCCAAAATTTCACACCAACACCTTCAAAATATTTTCAACAATTGGTATTCTCAAATGATGTCAAACAACAACAACAATTTGGAATGACAGGAGAGCCTTTATTTATAGAGGACGCTTCTACATCCTTCTCATTCTTTATTAATTCTTTCTCCCTAAACTTAGCCTAGGAGACTAACAAGTAAAGCATGCCACATGTACATAAAACCCTCATGAGAGGGGGGGTCATCCCATAGAAGAGTGACCAATTTGCTTAATTAGCTCAACATTCCAAGGAGAAAGTGTATTCAAGGCCTCAAATCATGGTGTAATAGCCTTCCATGCAAGTAATGTGCCAACATCTAGCCTCATTTTGTGGAACGACCTAATGGAATGGGTGAAAGAGGCCCTAAAAGGTGGACGACTCCTATAAATTTGCTCAAGAATGCTCAAAAAGATACCTCCAAGGTGTGACCATGTCTTCATCTAAAGAAAAGATCCTCCACAAGGCAAGGAAAGTGCCCCTGCAAGTCAAACCAACTCATAAAAACACGCCACGGATGTCATAATGTCCACACATGTGGATCGAGCCTCAAATCGTGCATAAAATAGCTCAAAAAGTGATGAAATAGGAGGGCGCTCTGGAATCTTCAACGTGGAGTGTGTAGAGGATGTCCATGCATGCCTAAATAGCTCATTTGTGCCTCAAAGGATGTGATCAATGCCTTGGGATACATGTATTGCCTCAAGAACTGTGAGATTACCTCGAGAAATGTGAAATTGAGTAAGCATCTACAGAATCATCTATGCTAGCATATGGCCAAGGTGTGATGAATACATAAGATAAGGATCCATGCTTAGGCATAAGACAAGTGTCCTACAGGTAGGTGTGAAAACCTTTACAACAAGAGAAACACTTTTACATCATACACAAAGGAGTGAGAGAGTTTAGTAGCTCCCCTAGATCATGTGTGCTAGTAGATCCACCCCAAGATAGTCGCATACCTACCCAGATCACAAATGGCTGACATGATGAAGAGTTACCAACATCAAAGGGCAGTCGACGAGAGCCATAAAAGCAATGCCTATATTGAAATGGGGACTAAGAGGACAGGCCATGACCGACCATAAGGGATCTAGAAATACTGCATAGGCCCTCCATTAATACATAGAACATCTAAGCATGGTCCAATACAATACATGAGTACAAATACAACCACACTTTTGGCTCCTCATGATACAATGAGGTACACAATCTGCTCATAAAAAATTTAGGGTACACCAAAGTGAATCTGAGGTGTAACAAACATGACCTCACCTTGATAACAATGTTTAAGAATGGCACCCCTAGCTTTCCAAGGATAATTTTCTGCAATAGATTTCAGCAAGTTAAGGTCAAGTTGTGGCATGCATAGCAGCCCTTATTTCCATACATCTTCATGCATTTTCCCTCTTTGATCCATACTTCCTTGACTCTATTTGCCAAAGGTTTGATTAGGCACTTGGTCTTGGGGTTTTTGATCCGTATTTATGAGCGGAACGAAATGAATAACAAACTGAATACAATAACACGGAGATACGGAGAACAACAACAGATATCCAGTGAACATGAAATATTCTAAGTTGTAAAGTTTGGGAAAAAACCTCCTGGTTTTGGTGTTGGACTTTCGTCAAACACTTTGCATGCTTCTGTATTTATGGCTGTAGGTGAAATTCTAATCGGACAGCGATGTATTCCTTGGTTTTGTTTGCTGTTTAGTGGTTTTCTAGACCCTTATAGCTCCCCAATGAAGTGCCAATGGTCGTATTTTAATATTGAACAAAACCCATAAAAATAATGACCAAAACATTCACATTTAAATGAGCATATTGAGGAAACTCTTTGCTGATTTTATTGATTATTATGGCTGAGCCAACTACAATAAAAAATGGGACTGAAATACCTCTCAACAGTGATGATAATGTTTGCCTTAGAAGCTGGAATCCTCACAGCTCACACAGCCACAAGAAAATTGCCCCCAAACTGTCCCACGAACTACTGAAAGGGTCGACTCATGGCATTCTTGTTCTGCTGTTGATGATATGGAGATGGCAGCCCAAACTCCATGCTATACCTCTCTGTACTACCCAGTACAGCCAACCAATGGGAGGTCGACTCACCTCAGCCTCTCCCTTAACATTCCACGCAGCAAAGAAAGGGACACGCAGCTCCTGCAGAAGTGAACACGGCCAGCACTATGGGAGCACACAGCCACAAGGGAAATCGACCCACAGGGATCACAAAAGAAGGCCCACGCTCCAGCCAAAGGGAACCACGATTTGGAAGATGATTGATTCAGCTATGATGGAAGAACGCCCAGCCACAAATGAAGAATGCGCCCAGCCAAGCAGACTCCCAAACCTTCCACACGTGCCACAGGAAACTACTCCTCTTCTCCACAACTGATAATGAAATCAATCTCAGACATATCTCCTTGGATCACAATGCCGATTACCTGCAAATGAAAAGCCTGAATGGCTTCTCCGATCTTCAGCTAGGAAGGTATTGTCTCAACCTCGAAACCGAATTTTCTCTCCAAGGGTTTCGAAACCCTCGTCTCAAGCTCGCAAGCTTTCTCCAAAACAATTTTCTCAAAATGATTAGTCAATAATCCCCTTTCCAACCCTCGCTTGTCATTTTATTCCTTCACTTTTCTTTTTCTCCATTAAAATATTCATTTAATTAATAATTGGAGAGAAATACCCTCAAATAGGGGTTTAATATTAATAAACTCACTTTTCCTAAGTTTTCACTTTATAATTTGAAAGTGACTTTACCAATATCATTTCCCTAACTCATTCGTCTAATGGTTTACGGGAAACTGTATAAACCATCACGGTATCCCGACTGCCTAGGAAAAACGGGACATTACAGAACAATATCTTTTATTGAATAAATGAAATAGGCTGAAATTGTAAAACTGCAGAACTGAAAACAACTTGCTCGAATGGTGGTAGCTATCTCTGAGAAGAGATGTGGCTGCTATGTGCATTCATCTGAGCAAAATTATTACAATGAGGCTCTAGAGGCCTTTTTAACATTACTCATGAATGCCAAAACCCTAGACATCCAAAAACCTAACGCTAGGAGATGAAACGCCAAAAGTTGTGTGGACCCCGATGGGTAAGTTGGTACCTCAACTTCCCGAGGTCGTAACTTTTGCATACGACCTCCGTTTTAGGCGCGTGATAGCCCGTTGGAAAGGTCTTTTCAAGAACTACACAATATGTCGTCAAACTCTGACTTCGTCTACAGTTTCGCTGTGGCAAGCTAAAAAAACACTGCTTAGGGCCCCAAAACCAATGTTGTATATGTCGTGTCGGGGAAAGTGTCGGCGAGGGTCTGGAATGTAACTTCTCGGCGACATCCGCAGAAAATGTCGGAATATCTCGCAAAATGTCGCAAGACCTCAAAAAAATACAAAAACACTTATTGTTTTCAATTTTTTAAACTTTTAAAGCAACAACAACATCAAATAAACACTTTTCTATATAAATATGAAAATACAACCAATAAATAAGATGCATAAGATGTCAAGTGGTCACATATCGTTACTAAACTGAAAATTCTAAAACATGTTCCTAATAGGATGATAGTAGATACAAAATCACATCAAATGATCAAAATAAATGTATCTCATGAGGCATCCAGATACTAAATAGTACATGATAAAATGAAAACGATAGATCATAGGAATCCAAATCATTGATTCCCTCTAGGTCATGCTCCTCTAGCCTTTTTACGAGTAAAGGGCACAAATTTTCCTCTGGAAGCAGTAGGTGGTCGTGGAGGTACTGTAGATGAGCTTGGAGTCGAAGATCCAGCTGCTTCAGATGCTCCATCTGAGGGTGAAGTAGAAAGTGATGGAGACGAGGTGGAAGGAAAAGTGTGTTGCCTCCTCCCGGTCCCAACAGACCCAAGTCCAAATCCAAGTATGGCTCTCCATGCCGGAGGTGGTGGTGACGTGGATCCCTTTGGAAGTCAATCTCCTCCTCAACCTCATCCCTTGGAGTGGAACATCTCCTCCTCACTCCTCCTCCTCCTCTTACGGTGCCCCCTCCTCCCTCCAAATCATCGCATGCTCCTCCAACCACTTGGGGGTCTCCTCCATCTTAGGCTCCTGAATCTCCATTCTCCACTGACTGGTGGTGTCAAATGTTATCCAATGAAATGGCTTCTATGTTAGGTTCTTTGTCAAGTTACTTCACCCACAACCTTAGATTGTAGTAAACATATACCAAGTCATTAAATCGCTGGGTACCTAACCTGTATGAACAATGAGAGCTATAATTAGTGATGGTAAAATAAATAATCAGTATACTAAATTTAAAATTAGAATTAAAAAAATATAAACAATTTAAATTTTGATTGTTGCATTTTGGAGCTTTTCTAACATGTGCTTCTTGGAGTGTATCTTTCAAAGACACTCCAATTGCAATCACACCCTGAAGAACTGCAAGTTTGACTAAGCACTCGAATGACAAGTTTCTGCATCTCTAGGAGCTTTCCACCATAGTGTTTCCACCAGTCATCTACAATGAATAAAATGAAGGAAGACAGCAATTATATTTGGGATTTCCATCAAACAATAAATGTCATATATAATATATAGAAAGGAATAAACAAAATTTGAAATTGTAGCTTACCTGGCATCCTAGCAGTCTTATCTTGGATAGTCATATCATAGCCCAACATCCCAAATGTCATCCTATATATCTCATTATGTATAGAAATCTCTGAGCGCTCAGCCGGAGTCAGCACCATCCTCTAAAAACACTGGAGAAAACCATTGATGACCTCACCATCAAAATTAAAACCACAAGCATAAGCAAAAAGCAAGGAGGAGGTGAGGAGCCCTCTTGCATGAATGGAGACAGTGTTATTCTATAAACCATCAATCACACCCCATATCTGAACTCTCTTGGTGAGTCCTTCCTCCCCACTTGTTCTCATAGTACCGGTAGATAACTTCCTTGGCCCTATCCATGGTCTCATAAAAGTAGCCCATTACGGGCTTCTCACCACCAACCAATCGAAGAACCTTTACAAAAGTTTCACTAATGGTACATACCTCACCAAACAAGATGGGCAAGCCAAAGCCCAACTTGTGGGACATGACCATGGCCTTATCTTGATTGGTGCTATAGACACAAGCGGCCCACTCATTAGAAAGAAACAATCTTTGTAACTCCAACATACTAATGATGAGCGATTGAAGAATAGAGGTGAGCTTAAGCGTGTGATTGTGGGGCGCACCAACTCTGTTCACATTGAATTGTCTCATAGTGAAAGAACATATGTGTGATTATATATATATATATATATTATCACACTCACATTGAATCAATGATTTCCTTGATCCAAGGAAGTTTTCCCATGTCATATAACATCAAATCAATGCAATGGGCTGACTGGAGACTCGATTACAAGGATGGATACCTGCGCCAGCATCCTCCCGGTAGCAACATAATTAGCGCGGCATTATCCAAAACGATGACTTGGACAATGACATATTCTTGGACCTATCTCTTTCGGATAAATCCATCCAACAACTCACATAATAATTGTGTATCTTTTGTATATGCACTTGCATCAACACTTTTGATAAACATTGCCCCCCCTTGGTACAGTTAACCAATAAATTAAGAAGGGTCTTTCCCTTCTGATTAGTCCAACCATATGACATCACGGTGCATCAGGTGGTCTTCCATATTGTTTCCCTGAGCTGAGCTAATATTTATGTGCAATCGACCTTTTCCCCTTGAAGGAGGCAGCCTCTCAAATCTTGATGGGAAGGGCCCTTATACCCCAAGCCAACAATTGTTGCGGCTTCAAACATGGAATGGTAGAAGGGGTTATTGGCAATGTTAAAGGTATATCACTCCAAAGAAAAAATTTGGCCACAAGATTGTCGGCCTCCTCCATCTCTTTTCTTTTAATCAATGATAGAATAGAAGGTTGCTCTCCAGGTGTTGACCTCATCACAAAATAAGATGAGGTTGATGAGGGGAATGCAGAGAAGTTGAACCATGTCATTTGAGGATTGGGATTATTAATCTTGGTCCCCTCAAAGGCGCGATTCCAGTCATTTCTATTTCGCGATGTACGTTCAAGTTCTTTGAGCCTCGGTGCGCATCCCTATTAACCATATCAATGATGATTGGTTTACCCGTACACATAATTTTTGGGTTACCCGTTTGGATTAAACATCACATCAAACCCGGGGATTTTGGCAAGGTGGTATTACAAGCGGCTAATTCGGAAAAATCTTTTTGCCGCAAGGATTGCATGTCAATACTTGTCTGTTGGGGAGGTTACCTTTGGTTCACCATACACCCACAGTGGATCCAATGCCTTCGACATTTGTTTAGAAGAAAATATTAAACCTATGGCACAAAAAAAAAAACACTGCAATGTGCAAAGGTTAAATAATAGAGCTAGATGAATTAGAATGGTTGAATCTTCCATTCCAAAAACAACAAGAAAAGGCACATTGCAAACCCTAGCCTAACTTCTAAAATTTAAAAACAAAGTTCAAATCTTCAAGTTCAAACTTCAAATAAATGAAAAAAAAACACGATTTTATCATGCACAGGAAATCTTGATCTCTTCGTGGCTAATGGAAGCAAAATCCTTGGCTTTCTACTCTTTGGATAGATGCACAATGACTTCTCTCACACCTCTCTATCCTCACACTTTACAAATGAAAGAATGAACAAAAAAAAAGGGACCAGCGACCTCTAAAACCCCCTCCGCGGCGCTTTTTTGGCGGGTCTTCGGCCGAAATTTTCCATCAACCAGCGACATTCAATTTCTCGGTTGATGAAATTATTCGCGACACTTTAGATAATGTTCGATGTGTGCCCGTCGTACCACTAAATTTCGGGAGGGTGAAAATGTCGACAACATATCCAACATTTTACGATATGTCGGCGTTATATTCCAGCAGGTGCCCAAAGCATTACGGAAGTACAAAAAGATGTGTTGACATGAAAACATCCAAATAAACCCGGTTGGATTGGGTGAAGTGACCCACCAATCTCACACGGAAGCTATGTGAGACTTGAGGCGGCCCGAAGTGCTCAAAGAACCCACAATTACAAAGTTTTACAGAAGAACGTGTTGAACTAGACATTGTCAATAGGAGCGATTTGAATAGGTGGTGGCCACCAATATCCCCCTAGATCAATCCTCCATCCTTAAGAAACAATGGTCTCCATTGTGTTGAGTGACCCCATCAGAAGTGAGGATATGCGCGAAATTTTAGCCCTAGGTGAGCCACTTTTCTTGGTGGAGGAGTTTACTTACGCAGCCGACAACCCGATAAAGTGGATGTGTTGGAGTTCCCTTGACCCTATGTGTCCAATATCGATGGTGGATGCGTTTCCATGCAACCAGGATTTGAGCTCGTTGGTGTCAATTGTTCTGCGATCTCACGAGGTGTCCAATAATGGTGGAAAATATATATATGGTAGAAGGAGGTCCGCGTGAACCTTTGAGTGCAAACCAAGGAAGAATTGGTGTTGAGGCTCAAAGCATTGCTACCTGATAGCCGGTGATGCAAGGCCCATAACAAAGTGGAAGGAGCTTCTGATGGGGCCCTAAGGCGTTCTTTACGCAAATGTAACCAAACCTTGTCTCCCACACAGCTGAATTGCGATACAGATGTTGATCATGGCTGTTGCTTGTACTTTCGACATTAACTACATCAAATCTCATGGAAGGCGTTGGATGTCTTTGAATCCACTCAATAAATTTGGTGGCTTTAATGGGCCTCCCGGTGAATTTAATGGGAAGACTTTGTCTATGTTGTTGCCAAGTAGTGCAACATCAATGGGACCAAGGTTTGGAATCTCAGTCCCACCTGAAATAGGCTATGGACGATGGAGCTATGGAGAGCCACGTTGTAGTTATTATTGAACATAGAAATCATCCCATGTGCATGGATACTTAGAGTTATATCCATAGTGTTACCTGATCATATGATTAATGACCTCTATTTGGCCATCGGTTTGAGGTGGAAGGAAGTGGATTTAGTGGAAGCTTAGTGCTGTCCAATAGTGATGAGAGACTCGACCAAAATGTGTTGAGACACATTTGTCTCGATGTCGGAGATGATGAGTGCGTGGTATCCAAAATGGGCCCACTGGATTGAAGAAGAGCTTGGCCGTTATCTGCCGTTATGATGTTCTTCTTGCGGTTTGTGAGAATGTATCTTCGAAAACCGATCAACACCACAAATACACAATCAATTCCTTTCTTTGGTGGACCGGAAGCCGGACAGCCAATCCATCGAGATGGATTCCCAGACCCTCGAGTAGGAAGAGGGGTGTATAAGCCTTGCTTCTTGATGGTTATTGTGCAATGGCATAAGCATGCAAGATCTAATATGGCGGCGTCCTCGAAGTTTTGGCTAATAAAAATGTTTAAGTAGAGGCGACCCTGAGTTTTCTCCGTAAAATGTCACCATCCGGTATGGTGACCTCCCAAATCATCTTTGCATTTCGCTTGTAGGAACGAAGAATAGCCCAAATGGCATAACGATACCGCATCTTTGAATGTGAAAATGGAATTGACATTAAGCTGTGCCCAAGAGTTGATAGGTGGTGAAGTGGGATCTTGATTGATAAAGTTGGGGCCACTCGTATGGCTCATCCCCACGAAATGAACGCGGTGGTGAGTCGCGACCATGGAAGTCGACTAAGGCGATCGGCGACCTGATTTGTGCTCCACTGTCTTATATGATGTACTCTTCGAGGTCCACCATGAAGCTGACTCAAAGAGTTTCTTGCAAAGCGATATATAATTAAATATTGACCAAATAAATGAGTGATCCAATCAACTGACGATAAACAATGAGGTCTGTTGTCTTCGAATCTGATGCATCAATATTCCTCAATTTGCCGCTTGAGAGGTGTGGACCTTGAATTCCTGGGTCATCATCTTGAACTGTACATAAAATCTCTCTTTGCATAATTCCCTGTCCTGGGAAGAAATGCCGCCATCGCTGTGTCCATCGATGAGCGGCTCCATCCTTCTCTATGTTGAATTTGTACAGCAGGAGGTGTTTCCCATGTGCTTTGTCCTCAACAGCACGTAACAGGAAGGTTGTTAGACACTTTGTACCTAGTACTTTTGTCTATTTGTACTTTGACTTTGGTTAAAGTGCATTTTGGTCACTTTTGCAAAAGTGAACATTAAATCACTTTTGGTGATTTTGGAGACATCGTGACTTAGGAGACTTAACCCAAAAGTGGGTTTATGAGTTAGATTTATTTGGTGAGATCTCATCCCTTCCTTTGGATTGATCTCAACCATACACTCTTAGGTTTCCCTATTCTTGCCCTAAAGAGACAGAAAGGAGAAAGGAGGCGCATTGTTCATAGAGGGTTTTGCTGCATGAGGAGGACTCTAGCTATGGAGATGGTCGGATACGCAGAGTTGTGTAGAGGAGGAGGCAGCTATCTCGTGGGGCGACTTAGGCAACCTTCTATTATTTATTGGAGAGAGATTCTTCTGTTGAGGAGAGCGCATGGCTTTGGCAGGCTATTTCCTTCCTGGTGGGATTTCTATCCATCAGATTTCAGTGAGTTCAGTTGCAGAGTGAGGATATCAGCAGGAGCTTCATTCCTGTGGAGGGTTTTCATTCTGACACATTTGATTTCTGGAGCATCTACAGTGGTTCTGGCAATTTTCTTGAGGGGCGCACCATCCTGGAGTGCTTCTGGCAGTTTGAGCTTGGATATCTTCTCTTCTGGAGTTGCTATTGTATCCAGGTTCCATCTTGTATTGTGATTACTGTAACCCATGTTTGCTTTACCTCATATATACATCGAGATCTAAAACTGGTTTTCCCGGAGGTTTGTCCAGGGTCATGTTGACCAAAATACTGTCTACAAATGCATGTTATTAGCTCTTAGATCTGTTCATATTTCAGCATAAAAGATGTATTAGGTGTAATTTGTAGTTATTTGATATGCATGTACTAATTTCCCATGCCTAAAACTACTATGGCTAGAGCACCCAAATTGAGACTACAACCATAACAATAATCAGCATAAACTAAAATGATTGATGGCTGTTATAAAACAACGAAAAACTAAAAGACAACAAAACTTAGTGATTTTGCTTGGTCAAAGACAGACCAAGAGGCAGCTGATGGGACCTGGAAAATTCACACTCTGTACAGTAAAATGACTGCTCGAATTGACCAAGAAGGCAGCTGATAGGACCTGGAAAATTCACACTCTATTGCCAATGAAATGACTGCTCGAATTGAAGAATACCTATCCACAGGAGCGAAAGTCTCCTCATAGTCAATTCCCTCTCACTGTGAAAAACCCTTGGCCACGAAGCGGGCTTTGTACTTGTCCACGCTTCCATCCGCTGCAGGCTTAACTTTGTAGATCCACTTGGACCCAACCACCCTTTTATCCTCTGGCCTCCGAACTACCTCCCATACATCATTTTTCATAATGGAGGCATATTCCTCCATCATGGCCTCCTGCCACACTTTATGTTGTGCAACATTTTCATAGCTGGAAGGCTCAGAATCAATGAGTTGAGTCATCAATGCCATATATCCAAGTCTCTCTGGTGGTTTGTTGTGTATGAAGTCCCTCTCTGGAAGCCCTGCCAACCTAGAATCACTAACTATGGACTTGTACCACTTAGGTCGTGGCCTAGTAATCTGCTCTGGTGGAACTGTATCATGCTGCTCCTCATCATCAACTCGCTCATGATGATCTTGTCCAACAGTCTCCCTCTGAACACTTGTATCCTGTGTCTGCTCCTGTGATCATGTCTTCTAAATTTGTGCCTCCTGCTCCTAGACTCCTGTACTTTGTCCCTGTTGGTTCTCTACAGTTGCTGGAAAATCCTTTGATCTCCTCAATGCATGTTCCTCCTCGAATTGCCCATCTCTACACACAATAACCTTCCTGTGTGCATGCACATAGATATTGTAGGCCTTGGAAGCCTCACTATAACCAACAAGTAATCCCTTCATCGATGTAGGGTCCAGCTTTGTCCTCTTCTCTAAAGGGACATGATAGTAACATACATTGCCCCAGATGCAAATATGACTCACATTTGGCCTAGTACCTGAAAGTGTCTCCTCAGGCGTTCGCTTCCCCAAAACTGTGTGGGGACTCCTATTCTGCAAATATACCGCAGCATTGCTCGCCTCTGCCCATAAGAACAATGGCAATCCCTAATCATGAATCATAGCTCGTGATGCTCCAACCACAATCTCGTTCTTTCTCTCGATCACTCCATTCTATTGAGGATTGTAAGGAACTGTGAATTTCTTCTTGATCCCCACTGTTGTGCAATAATCCTCGAACTCCTTGGAGGTGTACTCTCCCCCATTATCCAATCTTAAGACCCGAATCTTCCTCCCAGTTTGGTTTTCTACCAGAGGTCTAAACTCCCGAAACCTCCCAAAGACCTCATTTGGTCTTTAGAAAGTAAATCCAGGTCTTCCTGGAGTAGTCATCAATAAACAAAACAAAGTATTTGGAGCCACTCACTAACTCCACACTCATTGGCCCACATACGTCAGAGTGTATCAGATCCAGTACTCCCTTGGACCTGTGCTCGCTAGATGGAAAGGGTTTCCGAGCATACTTGCCCAACGCACAACCCTTGCAAGGGTCATGCCTCTCAGTTATAATATTAGGCAATCCAGTGACTGCCTCCCTCAAACGCCCCAAAGCACGAAAATGAATATGTGCCATCCTCCTATGCCACAACTCACCTATATCTGTGGTGAAACTCGCTAATGCTCTCCCCGACTGAACCTGTAACCTGTAGACCTTCTCCTCTCGAACCCCAATCATCCTGTCCATCTTCTCACCTAACCCACCTAGTTTGGATGAACAGCTTTCCTTTATGGAAGGTGACCTCATATCCCTTATCCTCAAGAGTAGAGACTGAGATGAGGTTCTTGGTCAACCCTGGAACATATAACACATCACTGAAACGGAGTGGTTTCCCGGACTCCCTCTAAAATGAGACCGTGCCAACTCCTTGCGCCTTGTAGCGCCTGTCATCCCCTAGCTCAATGACTAGATTTACGCATCCCTCATGTACCCTAGTAAACCACTCTTTGCGCCCTGTCATATGACAAGATGCACCATTGTCTACAAACCACATGTTTGAAACAGTTGTACTAGACATACATGCTATGAAGCAAAAATCCTCCTCAAATGACTTGGCAAACTCATCCACTACTGTTGAAGCTACCAAATGTGGCTTCTTCTTCTTTCTCTCTAGACACTGTGATGCAAAGTGACCCATCTTGTGACACTAGAACTTGGAAGCACTTGACTTTTAAGAAGTCGATGTTTTTCTTTCCACCTTTCCTCTTCTTCTTGCCCTTTGCTTTGCCTGTAAGGGCCAAACCTTCTTCCTCCTCTGTATGAGTTGAAGATGATGGTCTTGCTTGACCAATCCTAATCTCTTCCTGCACAAAATCATCCCACAGTCGCTGCCAATCAAGGAGCTTCTCTTGAGCTACCACACCACGAACAAAAATGTCCCATGACTTAGTAAAGCCATCTAGTGCAATACGTACCACTCAGGATCTTCAGTCTTTTCACCGACTGCTACAAGTTCATCCCTAATCTGTGTTATCCTGGTAAGATAAGGTATTACACCCTCACCTTTGGCCATCTTGGTTCCACACAGTTGCTTGCGCAGAGACTTTGTTCTCATTTTTGTTTTGGTGGAGATCACTTAGGGCTTTCCACATGTCTTTTGCCTCAGCTTTTCCTGAGAGATGTGGGACCACATGGTCCTTTATCCTGTCAAGAATTAGGCTCTTGGCCTTAGCCTCACCTTTCTTCCAGAGGACCAATTCAGCTACACCTGTGGGAGTTGATGCCTTGTCACTGACATGCTCTGACACATCATTGACTTCCAATATCATTGTCATCCTTTCTTTCTAGGTGGGTAATTTTGAGCCCCTTGTAACCTATCTTCCACCCTCAAACTCATGGCCATTTCATGAAAGTGTTATGTTCTGTTGAAATAATGTAACTGCAAAGAGTATTCTTATTATTATTGTTATATTATTCATAGGATCAATCCCCATTGTGGATTGATCATGTCGATTATTGTATTAGGACCAAATCCCCTTTTGTGGATTGGTCAACAGACAATTATAATAGGCAAAATAAGAAGTCGGCCCCGACAGTTATTATTGAGACCCATAAATATAATAAAGGTGGGTTTACCCACCCAAATTGAGAGGTCGGCCTTGCCAGTGAAGAGACACTTCACACATGCCAGACTTGTATATATAGAGAGGTCAGCGCCTCACTTTGACACACAACACACTTGCTCATTTTCTAAGATGCAAGTTGTGACTTACTAGTTGGAGAGAGGGAGAAGAGTGACGCATCTTTTGGAGAGGACTTTCTGTATTGGTTTGAGTTATCTCTTGACATTGTATTGGATATCTATGATAAGGAAGTTTTGTTGGGTTTTCTTCCCCTAGAGGGTTTCCCAGGATAAATGTTGTGTCTCTTGTGAATGTGTATTTCTCAATGATCTTGTTCTTATGTTGCTATTATCTATTGAAATGCAAAGAACTATAATAATGGCAAAAACATTAACATGGTTTCAGAGCCAACTTGAAGGAAGCATATTTCGCAAGAGAAAAACGTCATTGTTGCAGTACCTGCAAATTAGGGTTTTTCAAAAGTGAAGCTTTTTAGCTCCAAAACCACCTAGAAAGTTGTGCCCTCCCCCAAGGATCATTTTGGCACCTTGAGCGCACCTTTTCAGTGGCTAGATCTCCTGGAAAGTGAAACCCTAGTATCACAAAGTACCAAAAAACCAGAGTACCAGAAGTACCAGAGTACCAGAAGTACCAGAAAACCAGAAGCACCAGTCCAGAAATTTGCATATCAAGTTTGAGGGGGTAAAATTGGATTTTCGAAATTCCGACTGCACCAGCTAACTCGCCTCAGCTCAGCACATCTATCCCCTGGATCAGAATTTCAAAATTCGAAGTTTGAAAAATTAGGGTTTCCTCATAAAACCCTAAGTTGCAGTTGCAGTTGCAGTCTCAGAACCAGCTGCAGTTGCAGTTGCAGCCGTAGAACTAGTTGCAATCACCCTTGAAATTTTCTCAAGAGTTGGCAATGATTACAGCTGCTACCAGATGGAGCCACTACCTGCAAATGCTATCAGAGGTATGTACTTACATATGTTTAATGGTTAAACCCTAAAGAGTATTTGCAGGAGAAGGGATATCTTGCCATAGATCCAGAAGGATCTCAAGATCCAACACATT
>SNQJ01S0118335.1:0-17387 GCA_010110895.2 Picea sitchensis
TAACTATAGAGTAAATAAGAAATGAACAAATGAACAATCATACACATACAAAGTACACCAATGTTTTACGTGGAAACCCAAAGAGGGATAAAACCACATAATGTTTTTTCTTATATGTCTTGAAAAATTACATTCATTGGAAGCACCAACTTCCTTTTTTTTCCAGCTGCAACTAGAAGGAGGGTCCAACCCCCTTGTTTCTCAGGCTACAACCTGAGGGAAGCTCCAACTCCCCTATTCTCTGGATACAACCCCCTATGTTCTTCGGCTACAACCAGAAGGTGGCTACAACCACCTGTCCTTTCCCTGTCCAACCGCCCTGAAGTAGAAGTAGAATTATGGAACAATTGTCACACTATCACTGTGAGATATAGCATTGTAAAAATGAACCATGCATCAACCTTTACCTCAACCTGTAATCAACCTGTACCATAAACAAGTGCATCAACCATGCACCAACTTGTACCAAACAATCTGTAATCAACTTGTACCATAAACAAGTGCATCCAACCATGTACCAAGTATGTAACAATCATGTATCAACTACTCATCAATACGTACCAGCATCATCAACTATACACCTCATGTATGTGCCAACTCATCAACTACTTGTCTCAATGATGTACCCAACATGTACCCTAACCAAAAGCGCTCATCAATTTCATCATCCAAATATGATTTGTAACTCTGTAATAGACCTCATGTATATGATCACATACCTACAAACCTTCCTTAAATTTCACAACAAGAGACTATCATTTTCATCAAACTTTTCTTTAGTCTCCACATGACTAGTTTAAGGATTAGTCAACAACCTAACTTGAAATAATAATAACTATGTACCTATAATGAAGATAAAGATGAAAATGAACCTACAGTGTTCTTTGTGTTTTTTGCAATTCCTCAAAGTGTCACTAGTTGGAACCTCTCAAAAAGGAGTTATAACAAAATGACATACCTTAATTTTGGCTTATTCTGGGAAACCTTGCAGAGAGTGCCTGCATCGAATATTTGTTGAATGGATATGAAAATGTTACGCGGAATAATATGGGTGTATGCTAACCAAAACATTTGGTCTTACTGAAATTGTATATGTTATGAAGAAGTTATAGCGTTTTTACACAGAAACACATATTTTAGATTGGTTTGGGTTCAACCACAAAACCCTATTTTCCAGATTATGCTCCAAAATTCTTGAACCACAAACTGAAATTTTTACCACGATACTTGGATATGTTGCCTCAATAGCCTATCAATTTAGGTCACGATTCATTCTAGAAAAAAAATTATTCGGAAAAGGTTGAGATGACATGTAAATAACTTATACCTTAGAAGCATCATCAAAGAATTTATCCTCCCTTGAATTCCATCCTTGTTTTCTTCCCCTCCCTCTAGAATTCGGCAAATATCCTTTGGTTACCTCGGAGTCACCTATATATATTCAATATTCTCAGAGTGTGATTAAAATGGGAGGGCCTTGCCTCTTGTTTATGCTCTCCAAGTAGCTTCACGTTAAGGAACATCTTCTAAGTTACTTTGCCCACTTTCCTTATTCTAGGGTTAACCCACTTCTAATTTCTCCATTGAATTTATTATTTTAAATGGTATTTTGTATTCACTTTGAATTATAGTACCTCATCACTTCACTTTATTATATGCAGCTACAAAATCTCTTAAACCCTTTGACTACTTTGACATTTGGGGCTAGATGACATATGGGGGTCCTCTCCAACTTGAAGCCCTGCTCAAACCGTGAGGAGTTATGTGGCGTTACATACCAACTGAGAAATGGAATGACATGTACTATCCATATAGAATAGTATTACCTACAAATATATCAAAACTCATACCATTGTATCCAAATAAACAAACTTGGGTCCATTACCCAAACTAGGTTCCCAACTTCTCATGGCCATAACTCTCTAGCAGGTAGGGAGTTATGTGATGTTTCACATACCAGGGAAATGGAATGACATGTACTATCCATATATAATAGTATTACCTTCAAATATATTAAAACACATACCGTTATACATCAAACAACCTTTTGTGCTACCCAGATTTTCGCTACTGGACTTTCTTGAGGGTTGACATCAGTAACCAACCTTAATCAACATTAGCATGCCGCCTCTGTGAAATAAATTTTTTTCAAATACATGATATGGAAGAAAGAGGGATTTTCTTTGGAACAAAATATCCTGATGACGTGATTTTCCATTTCTTCTATCATTCCCTTTTTCTCTATGAATTTGTTAGCCTGGTCAGATATCTTTGGAGTATTTTCACCAAACAACAACCTTTTGGCCCGAGACAAAATCATTGTATACTTCGTAAAAATACCGAGAGGTCTTATGTCTCCACAATTCCTAATGCGAGAAGGTAACTGGGTCTATTTCACAATTCACCCTCTTACTTATAGTCAAGTTTGGAAATTGACAACAATACATTATAGAAAATACCAAATAGGAAGCCATAAGAATTTTTTATCCCTTTTATAGTGTGATAATTGGGATGATATTTTGATAGAAATCAATTTTCCCCAATCAAGTAGCATGATATTTCCTTTGTAAAATATAAAATATATTAAATCATGTGAGAAATGGTAGAAATGATTTCCTGACCTGTCAACTTTGGTGAATAGCCATGTAATCTCTTGAAAGGGGTTTTAAAGCTTCGATGGATCCACAGTTGCTTGTCTTACTGGAATAAGATGTAGGATTCTCCAAATATTTCGACAGGAGATCAAGTCCATTGTTATGTTTCTTCATCAAATATATGTAGTCTTCTCCTTTGAAAGTAAGCGTTGGCTCTGTGAGCTTCAACATCTTGCGAAAACCTTGCGGTGAAATGGAAATGGGGGATCGATCTTGGATTTGTATAATTCTCTAGATTAGAACGTACTTCTCCATGCACCATGCAACAAGTTCTTTATAGTCAAATACCTCGGGGACACACCCTCTGTGAGTGATTCCAAATGCTTGATTACATCTTATAATACTTGAGAGGAATGTATGAATGCTACGGACCACTTAAATCTCTGATCTTCGACCAAAGATATTTAAAGTATAACCATAGAACTGTTGTCTAGCTATTGTTGCCATTAGGTTGACGAGATTATTTTCATTTGAATAATAACTTGAAATAAATATTTTCAGAGAGATGACAATAATACAATATTTTGGAAAATGGAAAATTAATGCAATTTAATGAGTAATCTCCTCAAGCCCTTCGTTATTAATGACGATCTTTTCGGAGCCTTCACAATCATTTGTTAGCATTAAACAATATTTAATGTGTTGATTAAGGTTGGTTTTCATTGATTTCATCCCTTGAAGAAAGCCTGGTAGTGTATTTCCAGTAGCACAAAGGTTTGGGTAATGGACCCAATTTTGTTTGATGTAAAGATGAATCATTATTGTCTTGTCATGGTTGATAAGAGTATAGATGGATGAACTCCAAAGTGGTCCCCTTATGGTGAGAAAGCCCTCATGGGAGACACTTTGCAGTTGAGTTATCCTAGTATGGTTGAGAACCCATGATTAATTATGGAATAATGAGATTAAAGTCAATTAATTTGTCAGTGAAAATATCATATAGTATTTATTTTCATGTGTCATTTACGGTGGTATGTGGAACATCATAACTCCTCACGGTTAAAGAATTATGACCATGAGAAGTTGGAACAAAGGTTTGTGTAATGGACAGAAGTTTGTTTGATGGATAATGGTAGAGTTTTGATATATATATTCTGAGTAATACTATTCTATATGTATTACATGTCATTCCATTTGTAATTGGTATGGGCGTCACGCAACTCCTCACGGTTTGAGTTATGGCCTTAAGAGGATTAAGAGGACTCTCATGTCATCTAGAAACCCCAAAAGGTCCAAATAGTCCAAACAGAGTGGTTTAAGAGATTTTTTAGAAGGTAAATAATAAATTGAAGTTATAGGTTACTATAATTCAAAGTGAATACAAAATAAATTATTTAAATAATAAATTTGTGGAGAATTAGGGGTTAACCCTAATAAAGGAAAGTGGGTAAAGTGACTTAGAAGATGTTTTTAAGGAAGCTGCTTGGAAATTATAAATAAGAGGCAAGGCTCTCTCATTTAAGACACACTTAGGCATATTGAATACCTATAGGTGTTTGAGGTAACCAAGGATATCTAAGCTGAATTCCCGAGGAAAGTGAAGAAAATAAGGTTGGAATTCAAGGAAGGATAAATTCTTTTGATGATGTTTTCTAAGATATGTTTTTAGGTCATCTCACCATTTTAGCAATAGCTATTTTTATAGAATTATTCAGACAGTTAAATTTCTATTCAATTCCATCCATTCCATCCTCCATTCCATTCCTCCGTCCTCCATCCTTCCATTCCACTATTCATCAGATCCATTCATCCATCCATTCATCCATCATCCATCCATCCGTCCATCCATTCCATCCGTCCCTCCATCCATTCCTCCATCCGACACTCCATCCATTCCATCCTTCCATCCATTTCCATCCTTTCCATCCATCCATTCCAGTCCATCCATCCGTCCATCCTTCCATCCTCCATCCGGCTCCTTCCCTCCTTTCCATTCCATCCATCCATCTGTCCATCCATTCCTTCCTTCCTCGGTCCATCCATCCTGTCCATTCCATCCATCCATCCGTCCTCCATTCCTTCGTCCTCCATCCTTTCCACTCCTCTTTCCATTCATTCCTTCCATCCACTCCCTCCATTCCATTCCATTCCTTCCATTCCATTCCTTCCATTCCATTTCCTCCATTCCTCCATCCTCCTCCTCCATCCATCCATCCATCCATTCCTCATCCATCCATCCATTCCTTCCGGCCTCCATCATCCATCCATTCCATCCATCCATCCATCCGTCCTTCCTTCCATCCGTCCATCTCCATCCGTCCTTTCCATCTGTCCTCCATCCATTCCATCCTTCCTCCGGTCCGGCTCCATCCATCCTCCATTTCCCTCCGGCCATTTCCATTCCTTCCATTCCATCCATTCCATCCTTCCATCTCCATTCATACAAGGGAAAACATACAAATTATTTACAATCTAAAGATTGAACAAAGTTGTAAAGAAAGCATCAGCGTAACAATTGATGAAGCAGTGAGACCCGAGTCAAAGGAAGAAGAAAAAAAATCAATGGAACAAATTTTTGAAGAAAAAGAAGTAGAAGATGAAGTAGAAGAGAGGAAGATGAATAGAATCAGAAATGAAGAAATAGAAGATCAGTTTAGCATCTCAAATACACCTAGAAAAGTCTGAAGATAGTCCTTGAGATCATATTATTGGAAACAAAGTGTAGGAGTTGAGATTAGAAGAAAAATCCAGTTCACAAAACAAACACACCTAGGTACTCTTGTCTACAATTGAACCAAGCTGTTTGAAAGAAGCCAACAAGGATACAGAATTACAGACAGGCTATGAGCGAAGAATTGGATCAAATAGAGAAAAATGACTTGGGCCCCGGTTCCAATACCAAGAATAAGAATGTGATCCCGGCACAAAATGGGTGTGGAATAAATTAAATAGAAAGATGGACAGGATTACAATGAACAATATAGATTGGTATGTAGGGATAATACCTGAGATTGATGGAATCGACTTTGAAGAGACATTTTTCCCCGTTACTTGAGAATGGAGGCGATGCGGTTGTTTTTAGCTATGCATGCTCCAAAAATGTTAAAGTGTATCGAGGATGGATGTAAAATGCACTTTTCGAGATAGTGAACAGAAGAAGAAGTCTACATTGAACAAGCAGAATGATTTCAGTTGTCCGAAAGAACATAGATTATGTGTTTAAAAATTAAAGAGGCCTTGTATGGTCTAAAAGAACTCCTAGGCATGGTGCTCTAAATTTGGATAAGTGGGCCGGGGATTCACTTAAAAAGAAGTCACGGAGACAACAACCTCTACATCAAGGTAAGTGAAGGCAATATTTTATTAGTGAAGTTTATGTTGATGATATTATTTTTGGTAGTGATGATGAGTTAAGACAAAAATTTGCAAAAGATATCTGAGAATGAATTTGAAATGTCATTACTTGGAGAACTATCCTTCTTTTGGGACTTCATATACATCAAAGAAACCAAGGAATATTTATTTTTCAAACCAATTATATGGAGAAATAGTAAAGATGTTGAGAATGGAAGGTCCAAGCAGTTATCACTCCCATACAGAGCGGTTACCAAGGATTGAGCAAAGATGATGATTCAAAGTTTACGGTCGGGAGGCAATATAGTCCAATGATTGGTAGCCTACTATATGTGACATCACATCTAAGATCAGATGTATCTTGATGATTAGATGGGTAAGCACATTCAAGCGGCACCAAAGGAGTCACATGTGTTAGCAATGAAGAGGATTTTTGAGATATATAAAAGGAACAAAGAGTTTGGATTATGGTATCCAAGGATCTCCTTGTGCCTACATAGATGCAGATTGGGCAGGTTGTATTGATGAAGCGATGAAGTACTAGTGGAGCAACATTCTTCTTGGATGAAATTGTTTAGTATCATGCATTTCAAAGCAGAAACAATCACCGGTATCCTTATCTACAGTCGAGTCATAGTATATTGCAACAACATCTTTTTGTACACGGGTTCTTTGGATGAAACAAACTTCGGCAGATATACGGAGTTGAGTATGAAAGGCCCATTCCAATCTATTGTGATAATACAAGTGCCATCCGGTGTCTCGAAGAACACGGTGATGCACTCCAAAACAAAACACATTCCAATAAGTATCCGCCTGGGAAAGTTGCGAGAACATCAAAGTTGGTATGTGGGCACAAAAGAGCAAGTGGAAAACATCTTCACAACACCACTTCCACAGGAATCCTTTGAATATATTCATGGAGACAGGTTATTTCTACTCCAAAATGAATGATTTTTAGTGCTTATCTTATATGTCTTATATTTACGAGGAAGCACCATAAGACGAGTTCAATCGGGGGAGCAACCCGGATGGAAAGATAACTTGCCAGCCGTGACAAAGGAGAATTCTCAGTCTGGGGCCGAGAGACAGAGGATAGAGACATGCTTCTAGGGGGAGCATGAGTGATATGACCGGTATTGCATGACACAATTTAGGTGTTTCATCCAGTGTTTTTTCATCAATGCCAAAGGGAGATTGTTGATTAAGGTTGGTTGTCATTGATGTCAACCCTTGAAGAAAGCTTGGTAGAACAAAGAGTGAAGTGATGATTGTACTATAATTCAAATTTAATACAAATAAATTATTTAAATAATAAATTTAATGGAGAGAAATTAGAAGTGGGTTAACCTAAAAATAAGGAAAGTGGGTAAAGTGACTAGAAGATGTTTTAAGGGAAGCTACTTGGTATAAATAAGAGGTAGGCTCTCTCATTTAAGACACACTTGAGAATATTGACCATATATAGGTGACTGAGGTAACCAAAGGATATGAGATCAATTTCTAAGGAAAGTGAAGAAAGAAGGTCGAGATTCAAAGGAAGGATAAATTCTTTTGATGTGATGTTTTCTAAGGTATGTTTTTAAAAGGTCATCTCACCATTTTAGCAATAAAAAAAATATATATATATATATATATATATATATATAATGATTAAAAAAAAGTGAAGTGCTATTCCTTTGAGAAAACATATCCAGGTATATGGTAAAAATTCATCTTGTGTGTTGTTGTATTTTTTGGGTTACACTCGGAAAATAGGGTTTGTGGCTGAATCTGAAACTAGTCAAAACATGTGTTTGAGAACAAAGCGTCGTAACTTCTTCATAAAAGATCAAAATCGAGTGAGACCAATTTGTTGGTTGGAAGTATAGTCTGTAGTATGTTGTGTAACATTTCATATCAATTCAAAAATATTCAATGCAGGGAACACTCTACATGAATTAGCTCTCTAGAATAAGTCATAATTTAGCAAGGTGTGTCATTTTTCTATAACTCCTTTTCGAGAGGTTTCAAGTAGTGAAAATTGCATTACCATAAGGCTACTAAATAAATTTTTGTATCAATTTCAGATATTTATTCATTATGGGTACAAAGTTATGATTATTTCAAGTTAGGGTTGACTAATCCAAAACTAGTTTTGTGAGACTAAAAAAGTTTGATGAAAATGTTGTCTCTTGTTGTTAAAGAAGTTAAAGTGAAGGAAGGTTTTTAGGTATGTGATAATATACAACAGGTCTATTAGAGAGTTACACATCATATTTGGATGGAATTCGTGAGGGCTTTGGTTGAGGTACAAGTTAGGTATGTGTTGGAGGACAAGTGGTTGATGAGTTGGCACATACATGAGGTCCAGTATAGTTTATGATGTTCATACATATTGATGAGTCATAGTTGATGAGTACTTGACATAGTTGGTACATACTTGATACATGGTTGGTTTACTTGTTTATGGTACAGTTGATTCATGAACTGTTTGGGTACAAGTTGGTGCATGGTTGATTCACTTTTATGGTACAGGTTGATTACACGAGGTTGATTAGAGGTTGATACATGGTTGATACATAGTTCAAGTTATTGGTACAAGTTGTTTGGTGTATGTTGATTGGTACAGATTTACATTGTATATATCATTGTGATAGTGTGGCAATGGTTCCATCATTCTACTTCTAATTCATGTCGGTTGGACAATGCAAGGATAGGTGGTAGCCACCTCGATTAGTTGATGAGTTGGCACATACATGAGGTGTATAGTTGATGATGTTCATACATATTGATGAGTCATAGTTGATGAGTACTTGACACATGATTGGTACATACTTGATACATGGTTGGTTGCACTTGTTTATGGTACAGGTTGATTATAGATTGTTTGGTACAAGTTGGTGCATGGTTGATGCACTTGTTTATGGTACAGGTTGATTACAGGTTGAGGTACAGGTTGATGCATGGTTGATACATGGTTCAAGTTATTGGTACAGGTTTTTTGGTACAGGTTTACAGTGATATTTCTCACAGTGATAGTGTGGCATTGGTTCCATCATTCTACTTCTACTTCATTTCAGTTGGACAGGGCAAGGATAGGTGGTTGTAGCCACCTTCCAGTTGTAGTTGGAGACCATAGGGGGTTGTAGCCTCCTTCTGATTGTAGCCATAGAATTAGGGAGTTGGAGCTTCCCTCAGGTTGTAGCCTGAGAAACTAAGGGGTTGGAGCCTCCTTCTATTTGTAGTTGGAAAACAAGGGAGTTGGTGCTTCCAATGAATGTAATTCCTCAAGACATATAAGATAAAGAACTATGTGGTTTTCTCTCAATTTAGGTTTCCACGTAAAACATTGGTGTACTGTGTATGTGTGTGATTGTTCATTTCTTATTTCTCATTATTGGATAATAATTATACATTGATATAACACTTGGATTATTTGGAGAAAAAGGATTTTAATTACACTATTATTGATTCACCCCCCCTCTCAGTAATCCAACATAATGCATATTGGAAAAAGCACGAGAATGGCGAGGACGGATGAGAGAAAATTTGAATATGAATTTTCTCATGAACCTGTCAACCTGGGAACCCGCGAAATCGTGGTTATGGATGATCAAAAAAAAAAAAAGTTAAGTCTAGAAAAGAGGTCGGTCAGACTTGCATGCAAGAGAAATAAAATACTTTAGGGGTTCGGGACCCGCGACAAATTTGATGGTTGTAATGAGTATCATGAAATTTTGGGTACAAAGTGGATATCGTGGAACTTGGAGAATCAAGGCTCGACCCCGTGAATCCGCAAAGTTGGAAAAAATGCTAAGTATAATATCGCAAGGCGGTCGGTTGGACTTGTGACATAGGAAATTGGATGGGGATGAAGGCCCACCAACCCACCAATTTTTGAAATACGAATAAGTATGGTAACTAGAAAGGGATAGAAGAAGGGAAAAATGGAAAAATGGAAACAAGGGTAGGTATAGAAGAGGGAAAAGAAATGGGAAAAAGAAGTTGGGAAAATAGAAAGGGAGGAAATTTTGGAAACGAGAATTGTTCTCAAAAAGCACGTAATTTTGTCACATACTTAATTATGTATGGACCTAACCAATGCACTCAAGATTTTCCTGGATGTTGCATAAACTTGTTGTCATATAAAAATACCAAGTCTCCCACTTGGAATATTTTTTGCTTAATATGCCTATCATGCCATGCTTTTTCTCTTGCCTTCTGGACTTGTTGATGGAATCCTGTGACAAATCGGTCTTCCTCGAGCTGTCACAATTGTGACAATCTTTCCTCTATTGCACCAGAACCCACAAGATCAGTAATCATAGCAATGCACATGATCGAAACAATAAATTCCATCAACATTACTGCTTCTTTCCCATATACCAACCTAAAAAGTGTATGTTCCATCAACTTTTTGCTTGTAGTCCTATATGTCCATAATACAGTAGGGATCCTTAAGTCCCAATCATCCCTTCCTACATTGCAGATCTTGGTCAAAGCATGCTCTAAAATTTTATTGAAGGCTTCTACTGTCCCATTTTCCTGAGGGTGATACACCCTGCTCCTCTTATGGTGAATCTGAAACTCCTTAGTCAATGTTGCAATCATCTTATTTAGGAAGTATGTCCCTTGATCACTCAGTAAAATACGTGGGCACCCAAATCGTGTAACAACATTTTCAAACAAAAATCATGCAACAGTATCCACACTGCAGTCTGTGATTGGTGTTGCTTCTACCCATCTCATCAAATACTATGTCGTAGTGATTATATACCTAGTTCCAAATATCCTGGATGGTGGATTGATTGGTCCTACAAAATCTATCGACCATTTTTCAAAATCTTGCAGTGTATCCTATGGATGCAAAAGCATCTCATCCCTTATGGATGGATTTCAAACCCATTGACAAACATTACATGCCTGGAAATATTCCTTAGCATCATTTTGAAGTGTGGGCCACAAGAGCCCTTCCCACAAAATATTGTGCACAAATGCTTTACCTACATAGTGTCCTCCTGCAATACCTTCGTGCATTTTTTTATAGTATCATTGGCCTTTCATGCTCTAACACACATCGTCTTAGTATCCCATTTGCACCTAGCTTGCATAAGCTCCCTAAAATGAGTTGATATTTCATTGCCTTAACCACCAAATGTTTATTTTATGCAACTATCACGTTCGATGGGACCATTCATGTACTTAAGAATTCCATAATGTATACGAAGTAGTCATCCACCATTCGAATTGAAAATAAATGTGCATCTGGTAAACTATCATCTAGGTTACCTGCATCCTCGCCTGATAGAATGCATAATAAGTGATCTGGTCCAGCATTCAATTTTCCTGGCTTAATGATGACTTCAAAGTTGTACTCTTGGAACAATAGAAACCATCTACGAATTCTCCCCCCCAACACTAGCTTGTTCACTAAGTATCTTAGTGTAGAATGGTCCACATACATCTTGAAATGAGAACACAACAATTAGTGCCTAAACTTTTGCAGTGCATACACCATCACCAATCCCTATCATTTTATCATAGTCTAGTTCTTTTTTATTATTCAAAGCTTCCTACTTGCAAATGCAGTCGGATGGTCTAACTCTCCTTATCTTGTATGAGATAATACGACACCCAAAGCTATGGATGATTCATCCACGTGAACATGAAACTCCTTCTTCCAATCTAGGAATATCAAAATTGGCTCAGTCACTAACTTCTACTTTAATGTTTCCAAACCTTTCTTGCAATCCTCATTCCATTGGAACTTAGCTTCTTTCTTCAACAACTTCTCCATAGGTGTTGTAATCTGCGTGTATCCCTTGATGAAATCCATGTAGTATCATGTATGGCCCAGGGTTTCTCTTAAATATCTTAGGGATGTAGGTGGTTGTAAGTCCAAAATCATTGCAATCTTGGCATGATCCACTAGTAAACCTTGCTTGCATACCACATAGCCCAAAAAAATTCCAAAAGGCGCACATAAAATACTTTTCTTCAAGTTCAATGAAATTTGACATTGTCTACACCTATCCAACATTAATATTAGTACTTATATGTGATTCTTCAAGAGACTAAACACGGTCCAATTATCTAAATAAACTTCAAGGAACTTATGAATAAATTATTTAAAGGTTGTGACCACTACTCTTGAGAAAATTTCAGGTGCAGTCTTCTGCCCAAAAGGCATCACTGTGTACCAGTATCTTCCCCACTCTGTTGCAAAAGTAGTATTATATCTTTCTTCCTATGCAATATTTATCTGGTGACATCCTGAGAATACATTTGTGAAGGAATAGGCCTCATGCCCCCCTACATTCTCTAGCTCTTCATTTATAAAAGGTGTCAGAAATGGATCATGTAAACATGCATCATTTATCTTTCTTAGGTCTCCACAAATTTTGACTCCCCCTGTTTTCTTATCCTATAATACCATTGGACTTATCCATTTTGACTCCACCACTGGTTCAATAATTCATGCTTCTAACATTCTATCTATTTCTTCCTTTACCTTCTCTTTATACTTCGTATTTATTCTATAGGGTATTTGTCTTACTAGCTTATCATATGGTTTCAAAGGTATCTTCATTTCTCCTAGCTCACCAGCTATCCCTTTCATCTATACAAACGTGGTTTGGAATATATCATGATAATCGCGTAGTAAGTCTGTAATTTTTTCCATGGTTTTATCCTTCCAGTAGTCTCCTATCTGTGCAAACTTTGGATTCTATTTTGTCCCAATATTTACCTTACGTGTCCATAGTAGCTATGAATACGCAATAGATTCAAGATCTGGACCTTCCACTGCATGTTTCCCCTCAGTTTCAAGTATTTTTATATTTCTTAGATCCTCCTCATCTTAATATTCATGAGCCACATTATAACATTCAAGTAATTTATGTATTATCATAGGAGTTCTATGCACACTACACACAGGTACTACATCCGTCGGCCCTTCTTCCAAAAAAACCATGGTTCTAATGTCTTGCAAAGTTGCATCTGCCAATGAGGATTCATCTTCAAAATTAAATGTTACCTTAAAACTTTGAGTTAGCTCATCCCAATCTGTGTTTTCTCTGTGCATTTCTAGTTCCAAGTACCAGTTCTTGGGGATCATGTCCAATGTATGTATGAACTTATGCATCCATTCCTTTTTCGGTATCGAACTCCATATCTTTCTACACTGCGAAATATGATCTACTAGGTCACTTACTCTCGTATATTTCTACCCAATATAATCAACCTCGGTACCAAATATAAATTGCATAAAATATTCTACACCCATGCTAGTCTTCTATTCCTTCTTTATGTGCAACCCACCATCTAGTTGGAGTGGATTTCAAGACAACATCTAATGCCAACAATATTTGTTGTTCTGGTATTTGCAAGTCAAGCACCTTTACAAAATAACTTATATCAGTCAAACCATCATACTTGGGTGGGTTACATAACTATGTTCCAATCCAGTGCAATGATCGAGTAATGCAGGCACACTGTCTGGTTGATACTTCATACATCCTTTGTTGCCAATGTTTAAGTACTTCCTATAAATCTAACACACATGAGTTGATTCTTCTTCAACTTAGGGTACCATCTCCAATCGGATTAACATAGTCATACATTAATGCATTCATATTATATAGGATATCATTTTTGTTCCCTTTTTGTTGCTCTATGTACCTATTTCCTTCTGTCAGATCCAATGGTGCAGTAACCTTCAAGTCCCCTACTTCAAAGATCACTTCCCTCTTCTTCAGATTAATAATCACTTGATCGTCAAAGGCCCATTCATGCTCCATTAGCGTTGGATATGGTTGACTATCATCCATGATCTCGATGACCTTGAAACATGTTATAATGTGCACCCCATCTATATTCATAGGTACCAATAAAGATTGACCAATTGGTACTATCTTGTGTTGGTTCGCCAATCTTAACTAGACAGGAGACCAAATAAATTTTGGCTTCCCCATCATTTCCCATGTTTGCTTCAAAACAAAATTTACAACAGAACCCAAGTCTAAAATGACATGGTCCATGTTATAATCCTCAATATGCACACTTTATCTGAACGTGTCGTTCATCCTCTTTTTACGCAGTACTTGATTCACTACCCTCTACACAGTATGGAATTCCCTTTCTTGCGCGCAATGATCAATCACTCTATGCAATGCATTCAATGTTGGTTTATCTTTCATCAATGCTAAACAACTTATTAGAAATTCTTTCAAAGTACTTACCTTTTCAAGGGGCCTTTTCGAGATAGTGTGATCATAGATCAAAGGCATGTCAACCACAGGCGTTGCAGATGATGTTGATGTTATCCAATATAGTCCTACTATCTCATTCCTAGTATACTAATATGTATTTTTTTCTTGTTGTGGATCAAATGTCGGCATAGGTCCTACTGATTTCCTCACCCATTTCTCACTCTACATCCCTCCATTTTTCACATCATCTCTTGTCTTAACTCCTCTCTATGTTCCAGCTGATATTTTTCGTCCTTCATCATGTATCTTTGTTGATATATTTTTTATGTTTTGATTCATATTATCGTTTGATTCCCTCTTTCCTGCCACTTTTCAAGTAATTGGGATAGTATTTTGTCGCATGATCCAATTCCCTACAATACGTGCAGTTTGTCCAAGGATTCAAGTAGTCACAAGCTAAGTGTTTTGGTTGATTACAATTGTAGAAAATTATTGGGCCTCTACGTCCTCTGTCAAAACTCCCTCTACCTTGACCTCTGCCAAACCCTCCTCGACCTCCTGGATTAAAGCCTCTCTAATTATTATACTATGGACCACCTCCTTCTATCGCAGAATTTTCCTCCTGAATTATATACATATATGAAATGTTCTCTCTCATCAGATCAAATGCACAGTAGTCCTTCTCTTCATTCCATACTAACTTGCAAAAGTTACAAGATATATTTTGCAGTGTACTCTGGTATTTCTGCAGAAAAGGGAAAATAGGTGGATGATTTCCCCAAGTCTTGCATATTTTTTAGTACCCCCCTCCTAGTAATGGGTTTGGTGCTCCAGTTTCCAAATATTGCACAAAAGTTAGGCATTCATCCTTATGGTGGTATTCAATCCTACACTTGGTACACCAAACTTGTTCCCACTTCTCCTTTCCTTTCGTCAATTATGCTAGTTGGATTGTCAAGGAAGCTAATTGTATCTAGACTTGAGCCATCCCCCCACCATCTCCTATAGGAGATGCTTCTAGCATCATTTCATTCTACAAAGCTTCAAGCTATGATCCAGCCTTCTATTGTATCAGCAGGCAATGAATGTGTGGAAATAGTCCTTCAATAAACCATTCTATTTTATCATGATCAGGAATTTGAAATGTCAATCTACCCATCAAATCCTTAAATCTTTGATCATATTCCCACACTAACTCGGTCTGCACTTGTTTGATTTCCTTCAATTCTGTGATGTACTAGGACTCAGACTTTGGCTTCTTGAACTCTTTCGATAATGCTTGTCGAATTTCTCCCAGTGTCCTTGCTTGGCCTACTGGTGTGGTACTCTGCAGTTTCATGTACCATACTCATGTGTGGCCTCTAAATGTTGTTTCCAACTACACAATCTTTGTGGCCTCATCATGGACATTCTTCACAGCCCAAATTGTCTCACATACAAATAGATGTTGTTCTGGGTCCTCCAACCCAACTCCCTGGAACTTAGGCATTATCAATGTGTTGTTTAACCTTTCCATGGTTTTTTGTGTAGTACATCCCCCCTATGTAGCTGGTTGACTCTGACTTGATGCACTTCTTCCACTACTCTCGCTACTACTACTTTTGTTTCCTCTACTAACTATAAGTGCTTTCGACAAATCCTCAAATTTTATCTCAGATCTAGGTGATGCACACGGGGTTGTGGAATCAACACAAGATCCATCCTGAGTAGGACTTAATGGCTCTTCTATTATAGGACTGATCTGAGAATCCTCTTCCTCTTCTTCTATGTGAGTTATGTCTACGATCTCAATTATTGTGCAGGGTTATCTCCTCTTATACTCACTATGTGTCTCTCCTTCTTCATCCCCAATCTTCAACCTCTTGTACCTTCTTCCATTGTGCATTACTTCAAACATGTCCTCTTCTTCTAGTACATATTCCTCATTTATCTGCATCCTAAGTCCCTCCCTTCCTTAGTCATTTCTTTTTCCATTGCTTCCTACCTTCATACCATCCCCTGGTCAGCCCCTAGTTCCCATATGTGCACTAAGTCCCTTAACAGTTAGATTCCATCGTCATCACACATTTTTCACACAACAACATATTTATCCAGGTACCCAATACTTTCATAAACCTTATGTACGATCCCTTAAATAAATCTTTCTCTGCGAAACTATATCACTGGGTACAATCTACTGCAAATTCCATAATATAACCCCCCAGTATGTTATTAAACCACAAATCGACTACATGGGAAGTAGTGTTTCTTACAGAATTCAATTGTCTTACCAACTCAAGGGTCCAATCCCTCGGCGTTGCAATACGGTATCTTCCAGTATTCTCCACTAATCTTTCTAACCATTCAATCAAAATAATCGAAAATTCACCAAATAAAATCTCATGCAACTCTGTAAACACATACCTTTGTAACCATTGTTCTTGTCTTATCCGAGGGTTTCTATTCTCTCCTTGTTAAAATTTGTGTTCCTTCATTTCCATCCATTCGACGATATCTTTCTTAGTTGGCCTCCAAAACATTCCCTCAATCACAGATTCCATGTCCCAGCAAAGGAACCATTTGTTGGCATGTGGTTATAAGACCCTAGTTTCAGTTTATTCAACCAACAAAACCATTTAGATATTGGCCCTTTTGACATCACTTGAATGCAAGTGAAGTCTCACCTGAGGAATCTACTTGTGTTGCAAGAACCAAGTTTATGTAGGGACAAGGGGTTGTGAGCCTATCATCATATCCATTACTATTTATCAACCATGTGCACAATATATTTCTTCACATCCTTTTATTAGTTAAAAACAATTATTGTGAAGAACCCTTATAATATAGTTGCAACATAATTCACCCACTGTATATGTAAACAAATCTATAATAATCATGCATAAACATAACATCCATGAGAAATCACATCAACACAACACATTCAGACACAAGATTTAGCATGGTTCACCCAATCCTTGGGATACATCCACAATGATTGGCTTCTATATCGATATTCATGCAGTAATCATCTTAGGCCTACGTATTGCGCTTACAATAGATATAACATATCATACTATCTAGACCTGCCTAGCCGCTTTGCATTGCAAGTCTCTCTCCCTTTACAAAACCTCTCCAAACCCTCCAATAAGGATTCTCACTCATACACAACCTAATCTCTTACTCTCAGCAACCTATTCTTCCCCAACCCATTACATATTTATACATAGAGATAGGGCTCATAACCCTAATAGTTTATCCAAAAACCATA
>SNQJ01S0118337.1:0-24134 GCA_010110895.2 Picea sitchensis
TCCTACAAGGAGTACTATTATACCCTCAAGGATAGTTTCATTGACTCCTCTCAACCTAGTCCATTCTCCAAATGGCATTCTTAGAGTTTAACATTCGTGACTATACGATAGTCTACAACACTGTAGATTCCCACAAAATGATGACGAATATTAGGACTATTGCCCTGTTTCCTCAACTCCTTGTCTGTTATCTCCTCTATTTAGTTGGAGCATTTTATTTTCACTTCGTTGTATGCCAGGGGGAAATTGTATTTTTGTAGTTTTCATATAATCTTGCAGGGTTTACCTTTATATAGTAAGCCCCCTTTTAGGGGGTTTTCTTTGGTTGGAGATTCTTTGGGCACTTCTTTTACTGTTATTATTGTTGGTTATAGTTTTGAGTCCTATTAACCTATTTTGTCCATTTATGGAAATCAATGTAACTTCTTTCTTTCTTTCTTTCTTTCTCTACTATGTGCATTGATAAGAGAGCCTCATATGCAAGTGGATTCATTGCCATGATTGTGATAGCCTTGTTTCTCATTTTTATTCAATAGATGGAAGTTAGCACACTCAAATTAGTGGCAGTAGTATATAGTAAGACCAATGGTAAAACATTTTGACGTTAACATTGACAACTTGAAAGTTGAAATGATGGGCAAAAATCTTTCAGACTAAAAAAAAAAAAAAAAACTCTTGAGGTAGCCGTTGTTTAGCATTTGGAAAAATAGTTGTTATTCTACTTAAATGGCCCGAACCCATTTAATGGGTTGACCACAAAAAAAATTAATGGTTTCAGGAGCAAATATATTGTAGAAGAGTACCAAGTTTTCCCTTTTCAAACTAAAAATAGTATTACTATTCATTCTGTGTATTGAAGAACTTACTTGTAATTATAAGCATTTTTGAAAGTAACAACTGAGAAACACATAAGTGCTCAAGTAAATCACTCTTCACTCCAGCAAAAAAAAATATATTGCAATGCCTAACATAGTAAAGGCATTAATTTTCACACCCTAAATCAACTATTTGTTGGTTTTAAGGATAGAAATGAAGGAAGTCAATCTTACCAATAGGACAGGTTGTTCAAGACAACCCACCTTAAATAGGTTATACCTTCACTATTATGATATAGATTATTATTGAATCCAATGTCACTAGAGACTAGAGATACTAAACATTTATGCACTAGAGACTAGAGATATTAAACACTTAATGCAGATTCATGCTTGCAAAAACCTTCTTAGAATAATTTTAATTTATTTTTTTTCAAATATCTAGCATTATCTATGATACTTCAATATGAATGAGGCATACTTATTTCAGTTATATTCTGACTTAGGGTAGCATCAGCAAAATTCTCTATTTCAAGTCATAAAGGGAGCAGGCTCGGCTTTAATTATAGGACAAGTTGCAGACAACGCACCTTGAATATGAAATGATTTCCGTTGTGTAGTCTAATTTACTATTAACTAAATATGAGTTGAAGGTAGATATTGGACATTTACTACCAATTCAAGGTTGAATTGTCCAAGAATAATGTTAATGTGCTCAGTATTTACAAACCTTTAGCGAATGTCTATGATGTTCCAATATTTCTGAATGATTTAGTGCAAAAACGTGTAATGGATAACATATTATCCACGGTTACATCTTGTAAATTGTAGTAGATTTGATAATATTCTCTCTTAAGGAAGAGTATGTGATTTGATCGATGTTCTGTCAGAAAGGAAGCAAAACCCAAGTTTAGGTTACTCCACTACTGAACATATTACAAATGAAAGGATATTCTACAACATTTAGGCCATAAATTTCTCACATTCCATGATTTCAGCCTACTTTTCTTCCATCAACGAGAGGAATGCAATTTAAGAAGGCCAAACATCACAAATGCAATCATAGTTGTTTTAGTCAGAAATGTAACACCAAGAAATAATTGGTTTTGGTTTAAACTTTAAATGGATATAATATTGACTTTGAATTTAGAGTTTTGAGTCTTGACAGATTGGTTGAATTTTATCATGATGTCCACTTTCTTACATGATTTCTGTAACATCTTTCATCTTTTCCAAAAATCAATTTTGCCAACTATTCTTTTGTTAGCACCACAACTTATATGCTTAGGTGTAATTTCTTATTTGAGCAGCACTGACCATTTAAATGAAATGTAATGGCGGAATATAACGCTAATCAAATTTTGAATTGGTCACGCGGGCTAAGTCGGTAGTGTGGGCTCGCATGTAGCCCACATGTCTCTCACTTCCATTCTCGGGAATAAAATATTTTCCTACTACTTTAAACCCTAACCGAACCCTAATAGTTCACTTGTTTGTTTTTTCTCATTTGCTATCCATAAGGTAGCCTCACCCTACCTCTGTCACCATGGTTGTTTGTTTACAGGTTGCAGGTTTAAGGTGTGGTTTGGAGTTTTAATGGAGCGGCCACATCCTAGAAATGAGGCACACTGAATGGCTACATGGAAATGCCAGTTCAAGATCATGGCCCCCTCATTTCCCTATGTGTGCAGCTGACTTAAGGCGTAGAGAACAGAAGACTCGCTTATTGGCTTGGCGCTTGTCGTTTGACATGCATTTGTTTCGTGCGCACCCTTTTTTTATGTGTTGATACAGGAACATGTGATTGATAGTTTCAGAAGGGGTGCGGCCCATGGCCTCCCTGTGGGTGAATGGCTTCTGCGGATTGAGCGTGAGCAACACAGATTTGGGCATGCATTTATATTTTTTTCAGCGTGTGAGAACCTCACCCAAAGGCGAGCCTCCACTCTTTTCCTAAATAGATGCTATCTTTGGATGCTAGACGCATGGTATTGGTTTATGTGTTGTTGCAAACCTGTGGTTGTATGTGCAGGTGTTGGTTGTAAAGTGAGCCCGATGCTGGGCTTTGGGGTTTGGTGTTGGCGTTGGCGCTGGCGCTGCTTTGTGTGTTTGATGTTGGTGTATTGAACGATGCGTATCCCTATCGGTTCTGAAGGCTTGGAGGTAGTAGTGATAGATTTAGCCACATTCGACTGTATCTCCAATCTCTTGTACAACTTTCTTGCATTTCTTTGAAAGCAGAAATGGAGGCTAATGTCATTATTTTCCACCAAATGTATAGAGGTGAGAGTGAGAAGGCCAAGACGAAGTTTCTTTGAATTCATTCTGTATGCAATGGGTTACGATTACAGAGGATTCAGCTTGATAATAAGCATATTCACTATTCTAGACTAGCTTGGATGGGTCAGTGATGGTTTGACTGAGATTTTTTTTTTTTTTTTCATGTAAAAGGTGAGCTTATGCTTAACTATATAGTATAAACTATTTTTCACTTGTTGACAATATCAATAGAAAGCACCCATTATTTTAATTTAAGATTCCTAAACCCCAGAGTGTTACATTTTCTGAGTTTTTTTGTTCTGAAGAAACATTTCTTTCGCTCAAAACTTCCTTCTTTTGTTGGATCTATAGTGCTTTTATCTTTAATAAATGACTATATAGACTCTTGTTTGTTTAATGAATTCCATCTTTAGTTCATTGTCAATTTTTGTTATGTCTTGCTGAAGTTCATAACAAGAGCTATTTAAAAGTAATCTGAAAATGTGATTTTGGGTTGAATTATGTGGGTTGGGACAGCTACGAGGGTTTTAAAAATTCTCCAGGTAACAAGGGGCATTTATTATCATAATCTAGGGATTACCATAGTACTTTTAAGTTTTGATCACAAAAGGGGATAATTAAGTTTGTAAATAGAATTGTGGATATTATGCAGATAACTCTGGCAGCCTCTCATAGTGATCATTGTTCTAACATTTATAATCATGGTAACTTGCAGGTAATGGCTTCCAATCCAAGGGTAGCTACTTTTTTGGACATTTCCGTATGCAAATAAAGATGGTTCCCGATGACTCTACAGGCATTGTGACTGCCTTCTATGTAAGAAATATTATTGGGTTATGTATCCTTGTTAACTTTCTTATTTTCCACATCAGGTGGCATTTACTTTACAGGTTGCTTCTGCCTTCATCCTGTGCATCTGATCCTCAAGAAGTTGTTATTGATTTATACTTTTCCATCTCCCTAATAAAAATAGTGTGTTGGATTTGTTTGAGCAGCTATCCTCCCAGAACGCTGAGCACGATGAAATAGACTTTGAGTTCTTGGGCAATAGGTCTGGACAACCCTACATTCTCCAAACTAATGTTTTCAGTGGAGGAAGGGGGACAGAGAGCAACACATATACCTCTGGTTCGAGCAACTTTGGCAGTCGTAGATGGTGCTATGAAAGATGACAGCATGATATCAGCTGTAGGCAGTGACACGTGGGTCACTGGGTCGATTCCCAGTAAAATCAGTCGTTTACTCTTAATACATTTACACGTTCTGCTACATGTCCTGTGAAATTCTGGAACATTCCCCCCCCTCCTTTTTTTTTACGCACTTTGTAAATTATATATTTCTTTTTATTGTGTGTACAGGGGAGGGTGTATTTGTTACAGAAAGGAGTTGATCCGTGCCAACAATTGGGAAAATGGTATGTGGTTTTTAAAAATCCCCTGTTGCTCTTTTCTTCTTTTGTTTCAGTTATGAAGAGCCACATCTCCATACTAATTCTGTTTATGGCTATGTATGCAGCTCGCATGGAGCAGGTTGGATATTGGGTAGGTGGGTAGGCCCTTAAGGCTCCAGATTGTGAACTACATAGCTCTGATACCAAATTTAATGCCCATAAATATATATCTAAACATCGTTATCCTCATAAGCAATTTATTTCTTAACTAAGACAATATTTATTCAGCATAATTTTGACATTCATACCAGTGACTTCAGTAATTTAGATTCATTAAAGATTAATGATTTCATAGCAGAATAAAATAAATGCATAATTTAACAGGATTACCTAGTCCTGATGCTAATATGCGTTGCCAGTTGCCTTGTTGTTTTGTTTCTCTCCTGCTACCTGCTACACAGTCCAGTCTGTTGCAAACACAGAAAAATAATTGCCCAAAACTATTGTCCACCCTGCCAACTAGGAAAACGACGTAGCTCTAGGATATCTATGGATATCCTGGCCCTCCAAGCCCAAAACCTCTAGCAACCCGGTGTCTGCCTGATCAATATGTCACAACTAGAAAAAAAACCCGTGCCTCAATCTGAGCCCACCAATCTCACAGCCCTCTCGGCTCTCTCTGCAATACTCAGATCTCTCCCAAAATCATGGCCCCCTTCCCCGTCGAATCCCCCCTCCAAATTCTTCCTTCCTTCCTTATCCCCCCCTTCACCGACACTCCTTCCTCCATTAAATNATCCCTTCATTTAATTACCCTTATCCAAATGTATTGAATACGTTATCCCTTGTGGGATACACAACCCAATTTAATATTATATCATATTATCCACCATTAATTTAATACTTTATTAATTAATGAATTAAGTAATAATTAAATCAATCATTAACCATATTGATTAAAGAGTTAATTATACTTAAATTAATCATAATGAAGAATAACTAATTAATAACAAATAATTAGTTAAGGTTATTTTAATAAATAAATATAGTTTAGCTAATCTTTTAGGATTACATTATTAAATTAATTATAATTTATAATCAAGGGTCGTTACAGATCACATGTCTTCTCAAAGATAATCCACCACCATTCTAGCAAGCTTGTTTTCACTTGCATTTTACAGTTTCAACACATTTTCTTATTCAATAGAAACTAGTTTTACTGTATCTTGTTATTGTTCCCTGTGTTTCTATGTTAATAATAATAATAATATGTATTCATTTCGTTCTTCTCAAAAAATCTAGATTAGTGATATAAGAGCAGTGTGCTCCTTATAGTTCTTAATGCATGTCCCCGATGAGGTCAAGAACAAAGAATTGGGTCTCGAGCTTGTTTCTCTTGAGAATAAAATCTCTCGAATGCCCAAGCGACCTCGCATGGTGGTAGGCAAGAAATACAACGAGATAGGAGATCCTTTCAAAATGTTGCTTGAGGAAGACGACATGCAACAGAGGAATGAGATTATGGATAGTTTTGCACAAATCCTTCGAGGACTACCAATAGGGGATGCATATTCCTTGAGCAGAGGTGCCACCCCCTTCAAGGTAAAAATCAAATTTGATATTCCTATATTCAAGGGTTATATAGGCGCAGAAGTTGTAGACAAATGGTTGAATCTACTAGAAGGGTATTTTTCTTTCCATAACTCTTCGATCAGAGAAAATATTACATTTTCACTCCTCAAAGTCATTCCCCATGTCAAAGATTGGTGGGAGAATTTCTGTGAGAAAAAGGAAACAGAGCAACCCTCATTATTTATAGTCATGGTCACCTGGGAGTCCTTTAGGGATGATATCAAGGAACAATACTACCCTATTGAAATTTATGATGACCTGTATACAAAATGGACCACAGTACGACAGGACAGAGACCAAGTAGTGCCATAGTTCACAAATATCTTCCATAGCTTGCACACCAAGATGGGTATCAAATATTTTAAGAGAAATATGGTGCTCAAGTTTCATGGTGATCTGCATAGATACATTTAGGATGAAATGGATTTTTTGGACATCTCCTCCTTGGGCGCTATCGGTATGCCATCAAAATTGAGCAGAAGATTAAACAAAAGACACGGCAATTTGGATCTAGGAACCACACACATCAAAAGAAAGTAGAGGGAAAACCAAACCCGCAGAACAAAGGATAAATCAAATATGGAAAACCTTAGTACAACCAGTCTAGGCTGCAAGAAAAGAAGGACGTTGAAAAGACAAAGAAATATACTAGGAAGTGGTGCGACTTCCATAAGAGCCCTTGGCATAAAAAAAATTATTTCTTCTCAGAGAAATCACTGGTGGATGACGTGAAAGCCTCTAAATCAGATGTGGGTTCCAAATCCGAGTGAGAACCAGAAAGGGGGATACATATCATCGATTGGTAACTGAGTGCCATTGTTCCTACCACCAAGGTCAAACCACCTGAACTAGGCAAGAAAGAAGAAGGAGAGCACCTCTTTCATTCACAGAAGTTGGTAAAAGGCACCCCGTTGCACTTTATTGTTGATAGTGTGTAATATCCCACAAAATAATTAATTATTAAAGTCTTTATTCACTTAGGAATTTATTTCTATTTTTGGAAAATTCATATTTGGAAAATTATTTCCATTTATGGAAATTTCAAATTTCAAATTTGATTAATTGTAATTAATTATTGTGACTGTTAGGAAAAGATTTTATTTTCCAAACCAACTCTTTGACTATGACACTTGTAAAAGACAAATATTTTTATATTAATTGTTGAAGGACAAATGGAACAAGCAGGTTGAAATCAACTGAACATGAATCCATGAGTGGGGAATAGGCTTGAACTACCTCAAGGCTGAATTTTACAAGTGGAAAATGAGGAATTTGACCATTAGTAGCCCCTGAAAATAAGGGATTTGTAAAGATGTGAAAATTCCCAAGGGGGGGGAAGACCTAGGCATAAGATGCTTTTGCATATACAACATATGGGAGGAGGAAGGACATTGCTTATTATGTTGCAGAAAGGATATCACTTGTTGTTATGAAAAATGTTATGAGTGTGAGGCAAGGGGAATTTCTGATCTAAAAGAGGAATATAATGAAATAGGAGCATTGGAGTTCTCCCTTATGGACTCATGGTCAGGCTAGGGGGTGAACGAAGAAAGTAGATTGGTTTTTTTGTTCTATGGTTGGGTGGAACTTGGTTGTTCCATTTGTTGTCCCAACACTTTGTTCAGATATGTACATCTACTTATTCCTTGTTGATTTGTTTTAATGATTAATAGCTAGTAGAATGAAATGAATTGTATAATAAGCCTTTACAGTTTGATTTTATTCATTGAGTAAAGTTAAGAAAGCTATTGTGTGTGTTAGTTGTTGGTGAAGTTGAATTATGTAAATACATAGGATATGCATCTAAGATAAATAAAATAGAATTATTATTGTGTTAATTATAACCTTTACTAGGCATGTGAATATATACGTACAAGTATTCAACTTAAGGAACATTGGACTGTTGAAAATGCTAAATGAAATTCTGGAAGTGAATACAAGATATATATATATATATATATATGTATGTATGTATGTATGTATATGTTGATGCTTGTACAGATTTTTAGAGCTACACAAACATATAGTACTCATACACAGAAATATCATCGAGGCTTGGACCACATGATAATTTTAGTAAACTTCCATTTATAAGAATATACTAAAGGCATACAAATTATAGTCTATTTATACCGCATTAAAATTATAAACGAAGTTTCAATATAATACATATTATAGAGACTGTTCAATATGTAACAATATTTGTTTGGGTTGTATAAAAGTTTGTGCATTCATTTATAATAAGATAATAAACAATTTGTCTAGCCAGAGTATTTTGATCCAAATATTTGAAAACAAAGTACCCTAGCTAAGGACCCAGTACCACTTGAAAACTTAACCTAAACCTTCAAACTAAACCACTAGAATCGAAACTCAAATACCTTTTTTGAGCAAGGCGATGTCCTGGATCTGATGACTACGAATGTTTAAGTCCTTCAACGAGTTCGAGAATTAGTAAACAATGTTAAGATAGAATTTGATGAAATTAAATATTGAAGATAAATCAATGTTCATGAAGAATCCATGAAATTAAAATAGTGAAGGTTCCACACTTGAATAACACTTAGCTTGAGGTTGGAGTGGGTGCATTTCCCTTCGTCGTCATTGAAGTGAACTATACACAGTCCGAAAGGCTAGAAGTAAACCTTGAAATGACTGATGGGTAACCTCGTAATGGAAATAAGGGTCCCATCATTAGTCCTGTAACAAAAAAAAATTAAATCAATTGCTCATAATGTATCAAACAAATAGAACATTATTAAACATGTAATATATATTGCATAACCATAACTATAAAGAGCGCATGGTATAAATCATGTTATACAAAATTGCCTAATTCATATCACAAATAGGGTGTTGAGATATTGTTCTCATAATTATATAAACCTACAACTTGATGATAAAGAAACCACAATTAAGAATAGAGTTATGGATACTTAATTTTCTTTTCCTTTTATGTGAACAAAGTGAAATTAGAAAAGTTAACCATAGAATTCCAGAACAGAGAGTAAGGGTAAATCCCTTAAATTTGTTTAAGTTTTGGAATAATTATACACAGTGGGAGTCTTAGGATTGTAAAAATGCCTGTACAAGTATGAGTAAGGTAAATATATTTATTTATAAAACTTTACACAACAGTAAGAAAATCCTTACCTTGACCACAGGAATTTGGTTTACGACTTTACAACTTTTAATTCGAGAATGCAATTTTTTTTATAGTAAGTCAGATGTGTAACCTTTTCAAGAGACGATAGTTCAAAGAATCATCACTTAATCAAAATGGAGTATTAAAAATGCAACCCATACCTACAGAGAATACCATAAGTGAACCTAGGAATGACTGTAGAGAAAGATTTAACCAAGGGGTTCTTAGGTGAGAGGCATATCATGAACAACCTAATTAAAAATGCGAGTTTAAGAAGCAACGATTGAGGTCCTGGACTTGAAGACAAAACCCTCACAAATTGTAAAAATAATTATGACAGAATACACAGAGAGAATTAGTATACAGTTACTCACACAGGATGCCTTATGCGCAATTTTAGGGTCACTGTAACAGGATTTTAACCACAGGAGTTTCGGTGATAGGTATGTCGTGAGTGACTTCAAACAAAATACAAGCCTAAACATTAAAGAGATGAATGAGGATAAATTCTTGTTGGAAAAACCCTAACAAACATTACAGGACTATACCTAAATTGAGAAACTGAATCGTTTGTGTAAAATGGATTACAAGTTAATGAAATCCAGGAGCAACGGATGTTTATCCTCATGGGAGACATAAAGCCGTAAAATACCATGACTTAGAAAATATGTATTTTACCTAGATCAGGGATGAAAATACTTCATAGAGTCAAGAATTGTGAAAGGAAGCTCCACAACCAGCAACCATAAAGAATCTAGCTAAAGAGAAAAACTTAAAATACGACTAACCCTTCGATATATTCCACCGTTAACTCAATCGATAGAGTTTTGAGAACTTGCAAGATAGAGAAGGAAACCAAAAATACGTGTAACATTTTATTTCCTTACACAGAGAAGGAACCCCCTCATCATTGATGGTTACATGAAGAGCAGTGTTGCAGAGGTTAATGCAGGACAATTTTACGAAAATGCATAAGAGCCAAGGGAGAAATAGAACATTAGTGACCCAAGTGGCTCTCGTATCACAGATTAATGGTGAATGGATGTCTTGGGTACTCGGGCCATGTGAATATGTGTACATGGAGTATCCACATTGGTCACAATAACCTAGAACCAGTACAGTACATAAAACCTCATAAGTTTCAGCCAGAGAATTCAATACTATTTACAGACATGTATTAACTACGTATTGAATCGAGCCCACCAACACTATTAGTGCTAATCCTTTTCATTAAATTGGATGGTTCTCACACTAGTCAGTGAGTATTAGGTTTATGACTTGTCTTGACAGATGATATTCCAAGACTCAGCGTTAAACATAATTTTCGATCCCCCTGTCATTTTCCAACTGGCGTATGTTAAGTCCCGCTAACTACTTTGTTAAAATCCTTAATGAAAAACTGGCAAGAATGTGCACTACTGGTGACAGTCAATGTGAACTTATAGCTAGGGTATAGTTGTTGCAAGGAGATCCATATAGACATATCTGAATAGGGTTAAACCTTTCAGGTAAGACCTACGATAATTCATTCTTATAAACTTAAAAAACAATATGTTTCCTTGTATGACTTTGGATATAGGAACTTTATGATAATGGGTTTGATATATAACATCATCGATTAAACTATTATTCATACATGGAATTATAGGGGTTGTAATAAATGAGACTTGAATGTATGGGATGGTTGTTATAAAGTCTGAATTAGTCCTTCATTTGGATATGAAGTGGAGAGTACTAAGACTTGTTTTAAAAGTATAAATTTATTGAAACAAGTTTATGGACCCCTTGATAATGGTAGAAACCATGTAGGCTAGAGTTACTTTAGAATGTACGACATAACCAGATCACAGTTTCATGAATAGTCTAAAATGTAACCTATTGTGACAAGTGGTATCACATGTACTAAATGAATTGTAATAGACACAACTTAATGTAAAGGTTGACCACCTTGTCTTAGTCTCTTGTAAAGACATTTAAGTATACGTCGTATTTAGATAGCGACGATTACATGTTTAAAAGAATTAAATATATTAGAGTAAAGAAGTATTAATGCACCTATCATTTTTTTTTTAATTGTAAACTTTGGGGTACATTGCATATGGTATCATAGAAAAGGTTACAACACTTGGACCTAAAAGCAATGCAAAACATTTTCTTTAGTGCATACTTTTATGTTTAATGAAAAACAAACAAAAACTCTTACTGTTACAAACATTTTATTTTTTATTTTTGTTGTGATAATGGAAACACAAAATGAAGAGGTGATAACACTTTAGGAGAATCCTGATCAAGGGCCTCCTGGAGAGGTGGGGAAGAATAGTGAAGGAAGTTTAGCAAGCCAGGTTCTGGAAACTATGAGGAAACTTATCGTGGAACTGCAAGCTTTCAAGGCAGACAATGAGAAACTAAAAAAGGCACATGAAGACCAGCATGAAATAAATGAAGTACTATTGAATATCATAGTAACAAAGAATATCCAAAAAGACAATGAAAAGGAAGAAGAGGTAAGAAAAAGAGCCCCCAATAATTTTGGTCCTGAAGAAGAAAATGAGAACAGTTCTTCCGAAGGCATGCCAAAAGTAGGAAAAAAAACAACCACTGGAAGAAAGAGGAAACAGGTGGACCACCTAGAGGTTGAATTTAAGAAAGTTAAACCATCCACCTTTGATGGAGAATCCAAAACAAGGGAGGAGTTTGAAGCATGGTTACTAGACATAAAAGAGTATTTCCAGATTTACAATTATTCCAGCGACATGAGGATCAGAATGGAAATTTATAACCTAAAAGGAAAGGTGAGTATATGGTGGTAGGACCTGAAGTTGGCCAAGGGCTTAAAATAAAAATAGATGGAATGGTCAAATTTCATGAAATATTTTAAGAAACAATATTTATCAGAAAGTTATTATGAGAGAAAGACCAAAAATTTTTATGATTTAAGACTTGGTCAAATGAATATGGATGACCTGATAAAAGAATTGCTTGAATTATTAAGATGTGTGCCTTATATCGGGGAAGACAAAGAAAAAATCCAACGGTTCGTAAGCTTCTTACCACAGTCCTATAAGGAAAAAATTGAGTTCGAAAACCCCAATACCTTAAGAGAAGTTTTTAGAAAGGCCTGAATGTGTTACGATCAATACAAACAACAGTATGAACTTCCCAAGGCTTGGAAAGACAAGAAACAGGACATAATGAACTAGCGAAAGAAGTTCTATAAACCAACCCCTTTCCAGAATGCAGCAAAGAATTTCCAAAGGAAATATTTTCACTTCAATAACCAAAACACCCAAGGGGGAGGTAGGCCAGTTAATCCAGGAACCCAGAAGTTTTGGGATAGCCCCAAAGAATCGTTAAAATGATGGGAATGTGGAGAACCTCACTTAAGGAGGAACTATCCACATTTAACTTTTGCAGCAAGGAACACGGTTCACAACCTGTAAGAGGCCTATACAGTGGGATATCTGGGCAGAAGCTTACACAGAATCAATGCAGTTGTGGATGGCCGACAAGCTAATCACCAATCCATTGTAGTGGAAGTTGAAGGTAAAGTTAATAATAATTGTATTTATCTTTTAATTGATCTGGGAGCTACTTTGAGTTATGTTGCTCCTGGTGTAGTGGATCCAGACAAGCTTAAGAAAGTAAAGCATATGAAATATTGGCTAGTACAACTAGCAACATGAACAAAAAGAAAATTAACAGATTCATTTCTGATTTTGAACTTAGCTTAGATGGTCAAAACGCAAAACTAAATCTAAATATTCTACCGTTAGGGTGTTACGATATAATTATTGGAATGGACTGGTTAGAAAATGATAAAGCAATTTTGGATTGTTATGAAAAATCACTTACTTACAGAGATGAAAACAACATTGTTTGGACAATACAAGGCATTAGAAAACCAGTCTCAGTTAGGTAGATTTTTGCAATGTAGTTTAAGAATTGCATGAATAAAGTTTGACATATTTATGCTATTCAAGTGACAAATTTGTTCAAAAAAAGAAAATAGACCCAGACTAGAAGATTTTACCATCTTACATGATTTTAGGGATTTATTTGTAGAGGAAATACTGAAACTTCCCCCAAGAAGAGAGATATGCTTCTCTATCGATCTACCACATGGATCATCCCCTATATCTAAGGCACCCTATAGAATGATTTTTCCCAAATTAACAAAGTTAAAAATTCAACTACAAGAACTGTTGGACAATGAATACATCATGTTGGAACAAATATTGAAAATTTCTAAACTTAGTGTCATTCGCCAAAATTTATGTCAGTTGCGCCAGTTAGTTTTTGAACCTTTTCACCTGGCATAATGTTCTGTAACCATTAATTCCTTACACCATTCGGCAGAAACCTTTTTGTTGCAGTAAAAACTCCAAACATATCGTCATTTTTGCCGAACTTCTTTACTTTCAAAATATCAAATCTTTAAAGTTTCCCAAGGTCTCCTATTGGTCTTAGTTCAAAATTCCTTGATTGTCGAAATAAGTCTAATGTGTCAAATTACAAACCAAACTACAAAGTTTTTTTTTTTATATTATTTTAAAATTATTTTATATAATTTTAAATTGATATTTTATATAAATTATTGGGTCAACTACTCTTCACATCCCTATATCCCAACTATCCATAGAAATACATATGCATACCAAGTCACAAGACAACTCATACAAATCTCTAAGGAGAGAATTCATGATGAGGCCTGAAAGAGTGCAATATGTGCCAAGAAAATCGCTATAATAGGGTTATATGTAAAAGTCGAGTTCTATTTCAGGGATTTGGTCGTCGAGGATTTGGCCAACATAGAGATTTTAATAACCACTTCTCTGTTTCCCCGAAGCCTGAAATCAGGGTTCCATCCTTATTCATAAAACGTCGATGGTTTAAACATTCCAACTATAAAATGAAAACGTCCTCCGTCAAAGCAAAAAATTCCTTAGTAAAGGTCAATTTTATCAGTCCCAGAGAGGCCCTTTTACATGCTCAAATAGTCGATTAACATATAGAATTCATAAGATTTCGAATGGTACCTTCAAATCTCCATTTGGAGCTCAAGAAACCACCCAAAATTTCCTCGCAAGATGATGTTGTGTGTTTGTGCAGACATGGCCCATAAATTTAGGAACGTGCCCAGATTTCGGTCAGATGACTGCCTAATCGTTTTTTAGGGCTACCAGTTCACTGTGGGCGAATCTCTACTGATTTTTACCTAAGGAAAGGTCAATTTAATTATGTAAATACTCATCAAGATCTCAAACCTGATATTTAGGATTTCAGTTGCATTTTCCAGATTTTAGTGTTTGAGTCATGAGACACTTGTCTTCTTTTCTAAACAGTCTATTTTCAGTTATTCAAAAGGGGGTAGGGATCTATATTATTGTATATTCTTGAGAAGGAAAAGAGGGGGAAGCAAGCACGCGAGTAGTACTCTTGGGACTGTAATCTTTTGCCTTCATGTTTAATAAAAGAGTGCAGAGCCATTTTTAATCTACAACATAGATTCTTGTGATGTTATTTTCAAAGTTTGTTTACTTGCTTAGTTTTCATATCATTTAGTTCGATTTCATCACCATTTTTATTCTATATTTTAAACTATTATATGCTGCAGAATTCATCCTTATGTTAGATGCTCTACTGCAGGACTGGTTATAGATTGTTTCTTTCTAGGAACTGAAGGCCCATATCTCATCCTTTGTTAGATTCTCTGTCCCAATAGTTTCTTTCGATTGATTTGTACAGAGAATTCACTCTTTTCTAAGTGCTCTTCATATATTGATTTGTTTTCTCTCTATTTCTACTATCACACATTTATAAATCCTTCTCTCTGTAAGTAGTTTCTACCTCGCCTATGTTCCATGGATTTCCATTGCTAAAACACTCTTATTATTTGCATGATCATTTGACCCCATGCCCAATGGACTACCTTCTCGGTCCAACCGACAAATTTAAATTCCAAACCTTTTGAAACCCATATATCTGCCCACTGTTCAATCTTACTGAATATCCTATTGTGACATATATTCGAGAGATCCAACTCAGGTTGGAAGGGGAAACTTCCAATCAAAAGTGGTTTGAGGTTATCTCATGATTTACTTGAGTGAAACCCAAGTCAAGTTCTGAGTGATAACATATTATTTCATTTAAAATGTGCTAAGGCTCAACTCTATTACAACCTAAAGTTGACTCTTGCAACAAAATTTTTTGGCACCACTGTCAGGGATGGAGGAACGAAGCTATCTTCCTTGGGATACGACAAAAAATTTAGATCTATAACTTGATGGTGAACAAGGGATAGAAGTTAAATTGGTTGTGATCATTGACCTGGTGATTCCTCGGTTCGAAGGCTCTACATGATTCACTGGCGAATCCACTGGTCTCAAAATTGTTGTGAGGTTTGCTGCTCTGGACTTTACAAATGTTTATGGTTTTCCAAACACTTTTCTAGACATTAAAATTTGGGAAGATGTCCTTCCTAAATTTGGAGGATATGCGGACAACAATCCTGCTCAACACTTGTTCAAATTGCATAATCTCATGGATGAATTAAACGTACATCATGAAGGCATCCTCATGAAATTGTTTATGTTTTCATTGGAAAGAGATGCTAGACTCTAGTACAAATCTTTACCCCACTCCAATATTCCTTCTTTGAAATATTTTCAAACACTTTCTCATCAATATTGTAAGAGGATCTATTCAACTGAAATACTTTTTGAAGATTTTTGTAATATACAATTCATAAGACAAAAATATCAAACAAATCTTCTTGAAGAGGAGGAAGGAATAACAAAAGTTTCTCAAGTCGATGAATAAAATCCGTATGAAGAAGAGTTGGTTGATAAAGAAGCAGGATATGATAGCTCTTGTGATCATATTCAAGAAGAAGATATTCAACATCATGGTCAACCTACATAAGAGAAAGGGAATAAATGTTGTTTTATCCAGAAAATACAGACACCACCTTCCCCTTTGAATGAAGAAGAAATAGATATGCTCTTGTATATTCATGTTATAGCCCATGCTTACACACATTTGCAGTGTTCACACAGTCTCGGATATGAGAGTCAGACTTCTTCCATTTTTGAAAATGTAAATATGATTTTAAATAATGACAGTCATGTGTTTGATGAAACTTTACAGGAAGATAATGAACCCATTTATGATAATGATTTCCAGCCAAAAAATCAACTTGTAAGCCCTATTTTGTTTCATGAAGAGGATAGGGTTGTCACATTTAATAGTCTTGAAGGAAGTTTATTGTTCAAGTTTTCTTTAGACTATGATTTGGAGGAGTATGAATATGAGATAAACAACATGCCAGAGAAAGAAACAGAATCGCCTATGCTTGAGGAATCCACAATCGATATTCCAAGCATTTTCTGGACCGATGACACTCCTGAGTTATTTGTTGAACCTAAATATGATGAGTACACCGATGATTATAATATTGTTTCTATAGAACAATTTTCTACAGGATTTTCATGGAGGAATGACCATCTTCAGACAAATGCCATATCAGATGAACGATGTTTGGATATCCTCTTTGAGGATGATCCTGAGCAAAATAAATTGGAGCACATAGTAGTCTTTGATGAAGCTTGTTATTTAAAACCTTAGGACCACGCATTTTTTCATGATCCTTTTGTTGACCTTTTAGATTTATTTAATGGAGGATTATGCTATGTCATGGATATTTTGTTATAGGAATCGAGGAAAATTTTTAACATTCATGATCAACAACATGTCAGATGGAAATTGTCAGTTTCCTTTTTCAACCTACTCAAAGAAAGTGTGAGCAGATTTCAAATAAGGAGACAGTTATTGGATTAGCTTCACTGGTATTTTTGTATCATTTGATTCAGTGGGACTTTTTCAGTAGTTAGAGTAGGTGATGTATATAAATAAGCTTGACTTTGAGCATTAGAATACAATGGTGGTTTTCAGTTTTTTTCTAGTTCAGATTGGAATACAGTATGGCTTTGTTTTAAGGCATTAAGACTCCATAGCCCAATGAATGCATAAGTGGTTTTTTGTTTCAAAAAGGTGCAAGTAAAGTGACATGGTTCAGAGTTTGATAAGGACTATTTCAGGTCACCCAATGGATGAATGCACATGGTATACTGTTCTTGGCACTTTATAGGAAAGCACCATCCCTAGATGGAGCCTATGTTAGAACAAATATTGAAAATTTCTAAACTTACTGTCTTTCACCAAAATTTATTTCAGTTGCGCTAGTCAGTTTTAGAACGTTGTCTCCTGGCATAAGCTTGTGTACCCATTAAGTCCTTATGCCATTCAGCACAAACCTTTCCATTGCACTAAGAAATCTGAACCTACCGTCATTTTCGTCGAACTTCTCTATCGTCAAAACCTCAAATCTTTAAAGTTTCCCAAGGTCTCCTATTGGTCTTAGCTCGCAATTCCTCGATTGTAGAAATAAGTCTAAAGTGTCAAATTGCAAACCAAAATACAATGTTTTGTTTTCTATATTATTTTAAATTTATTTTATATAATTTTAAATTGATATTTTAGAGTTTGGTAAAAAAGAGAAAATTGTCGATTTAGTTGAACCTTTGAAACTTTTATATAAGTTATTGGGTCAACTACTCTTCACGTCCCTATCTCCCAACTATCCACCGAAATCCATACGCATACCAAGTCACAAGACAACTCATACAAATCTCTAAGGAGAGAATTCATGAGGAGGCCCAAAAGAGTGCAATATGTTCCAAGAAAATTGCTATAATAGGGTTATATGTAAAAGATGAGTTCTATTTCAGGGATTTGGTCATTGAGATTTTAATAACCACTACTCCATTTCCCCAAAGCCTGAAGTCCCTAAATGGGGGTTCTATCCTTACGCATAAAACACTGATGGGTTAAACGTTCCAACTGTAAAATGAAAATGCCCTCCGTCAAAACAAAAAACTACCTTAGAAAAACTCAATTTTCTCAGCCGTGGAGAGGTCGTTTTACACGCTCAAATAGTTGATTGACATATAGAAGTCATAATATTTCTAATGGTACCTTTAGATATTCATTTTAATATTGTAAAGGAAACCAAAAGTTCCCCGCAAGATGGTGTTTCATTTTTGTGCAGACATGGCCCATAAATGTAGGAACACAGCCAAATTTCGGTAAGAGTACTACCTGATCATTTTTTAGGAATCCTAGTTCACTATGGTTGAATATCTACTGATTGTTACCTAAGGAAAGGTCAATTTAATTGTGTAAGTACTCATCGAGAGCTCAAACCTAATTTTTAGGATTTCGGTTTCATTTTCTAGATTTTAGGGTTTGAGTCATGAGACACTTGTCTTATTTTTGAAACGATATGTTTTTAGTTATTTGAAAGGGAGTAGGGATCTATATTATTGTATATTATTGAGGAAGAAAAGAGGGGGAAGCAAGCATGGGAGTAGTACTCCTCGGACTATAATATTTTTCTTTCATGTTTAATAAAAGAGTACATAACCATTTTTAATATACAACAAAGATTCTTGTGATGTTATTTGTAGAGTTCATTCATTTGCTTACTTTTCATATCATTTAGTTCGATTTCATCTCCATTTTTCTTCTAGATTTGTAACTATTTAATGTTGCAGAATTCATCCTTATGTTATATGCTCTATTGCAGGACTGGTTATAGATTGTTTCTTGCTGGGAACTGAAGGCCCATAACTCATCCTTTGTTAGATTCTCTGTCCCAATAGTTTATTTCCACTGATTTGTACAAAGAATTCACTCTTTGTTAAGTGTTCTTCATATGTTGATTCATTTTCTCTCTATTTATGTTATCACACATTTATAAATCTTTCTCTCTGTAATTAGTTTCTACCTGGCCTCTGTTCCCTGGATTTCCATTGCCGAAACACTCTTATTATTTGCATGATCATTTGACCCCATTCCCAATGGACAACCTTCCTATTCCAACCCACAAATTTAAATTCCAAACCTTTTGAAACCCACAGATCTGCCCATTGTTCAAGCTTATTGAATATCCTATTGTGACATATATTCGAGAGATCCCTCTCAGGTTGGAAGGGGAAACTTCCAATCAAAAGTGGTTTGAGGTTATAGCGGGATTTAGTTGCATGCAGCCCAATTGAAGTTCCGAGTGATAACAAATTATTTCATTTAAAATGTGCTAAGTCTCAGCTCTATTATAGCCTAGAGTAGACTCTTGTGACAACATTTTTTGGCGCCACTGTCGGGGATGGAGGAACGAAGCTATCTTCCCTGGGATACGGAAAATCGTTTAGATCTATTCCTTGATGGTGAACAAGGGATAGGCATTCAATTGGCTATGATCATTCACCTGGAAACTCCTTGGTTCAAAGAATCTACCTGATTCACTGGCGACTCCACTGGTCTCAAAATGTTGAATTTGTTCGTTGATCAGATTGCTATGAGGTTTTCTCCTCTGGAATTTACAAATGTTTATGGTTTTCCAAACATTGTTCCAGACATTAAAATTTGGGAAGATGTCCTTCATAAATTTGGAGGATATGAGAACGACAATACTGCTTAACACTTGTTCAAATTCCATAAGCTCATGGATGAATTAAATGTAAATCATGAAGATGTCCTCATAAAATTGTTTATGTTTTCATTGGAAAGAGATGCTAGAGTCTAGCACAAATCTTTACCCCATTCTAGTTTTCCTTCATTGAAATATTTTCACACACTTTTTCATCAATATTGTAAGAGGATCTATTTAGCTGAAATACTTTTTGAAGATTGTTGTAATATGGAATTCATAAGACAAAAAGATCAAACAAATCTTCTTGAAGATGAGGAAGGAATAACAAAAATTTCTCAAGTCGATGCAGATAATTAGTATGAAGAAGAGTTGGTTGATAAAGAAGCAGTATATGATAACTATTGTGATCATATTAAAGATGAAGATATTTAGCATCATGGTCAACCTGCAAAAGAGAAAGGGAATAATTGTTGTTTTATCCAGAAAATATAGAGACCACCTTCCCTTTTGACTGAAGAAGAAATAGATCTACTCCTGTATAGTCATGTTATAGCCCCTGCTTACACACATTTGCAGTGTTCACACAATCCCATATATGAGAGTCATACTTCTTCCATTTTTGGAAATGTAAATCTGATTTTAAATAATGGCAGTGATGTGTTTGATAAAACTTTACAGGAAGATAATGAACCCATTTATGATGATGATTTCCAGCTAGGAAATCATCTTGTAATCCATGTTTTGTTTCATGAACAGGATAGGGATGTCACATTTAATAGTCTTAAAGGAAGTTTTTTGTTCAAGGATGCTTTAGACTGTGATTTGGAGGAGTATGAATCTGAGATAGACATAATTAGACAATTATTGGATTGGCTTCACTAGTATTTTTGTTTCATTTGATTCAGTGGGACTTTTTCAGTAGTTAGAGTAGGTGATGTATATAAATAAGAATGGATTTGAGAATTAGAGTAAAGCACTGATTTTCAATGTGTTTCCAGTTCAGTTTGGAATCCAATATGGTTTTGTTTTAAGGCATTACGACTCCATAGCCCAATGAATGCATAAGCGATTTTTTGTTTTGGAAAGGCACAAGTAAAGTGACAAGGTTCAAAGTTTGATAAGGATGATTTCAGGTCACCCAATGGATGAAGGAACGTGGTCTACTGTTCTTGGTGCTTTACAGGAAAGAACCATCCCTAGATGGAGCCTATGTTGGAACAAATATTGAAAATTTCTAAACTTAGTGTCTTTCGCCAAAATTTATGTTAGTTGTGCTAGTTAGTTTTAGAACCTTGTCACCTGGCATAAGCTTTTGTAACCATTAAGTCCTTATTCCATTCGGCGCAAACCTTTTTGTTGCAGTAAAAACTCCAAAACTATCATCATTTTTGCCGAACTTCTCTACCATCAAAATCTGAAAGCTTTAAAGTTTCCCAAGGTCTCCTATTGGTCTTAGTTCACAATTCCTTGATTGTCGAAATATGTCTAAAGTGTCAAATTACAAACCAAACTACAAAGTTTTGTTTTTTATATTATTTTGAAATTATTATATATAATTTTAAATTGATATTTTAGAGTTTGGTAAAAAAGAGAAAATTGTCGATTTAGCCAAACCTTTGCAACTTTTATATAAATTATTGGGTCAACTACTCTTCACGTCCCTATCTCCCAAATATCCACCGAAATTCATATGCATATCAAGTCACAAGACAACTAATACAAATATCTAAGGAGAGAATTCATGAGGAGACCGAAAGAGTGCAATATGTGCCAAGAAAATCACTATAATAGGGTTATATGTAAAAGTTGAGTTCTATTTCGAGGATTTGGTCATCGAGAATTTGGACGACGTAGAAATCTTAATAACCACTACTCTGTTTCCCCAAATCCCAAAGGCTCTAAATCGGGGTTCCAACCTTACGCATAAAACGTCGATGGGTTAAACATTCCAACTATAAAATGAAAACGCCCTCCATCAAAACAAAAATCTGCCTTAGAAAAACTCAATTTTCTCAGTCGTGGAGAGGCCATTTTACACGCTCAAATAATTGATTGAAATATAGAAGTCATAATCTTTCCAATCGTTTTTTAATATCTTCATTTGGATCTCGGGAAGGCAGCCAAAAGTGCCCCGCAAGATGGTGCTACGTTTTTGTGCAGACATGGCCCAAAAATGTAGGAACGTGCTCATATTTCGGTGAGAGGACTGCCTGATCATTTTGTAGGACTCCTAGTTCACAGTGGTTGAATATCTATTGATTTTTACCTAAGGAAAGGTCGATTTAATTGTGTAAATACTCATCAAGAGCTCAAACCTAATTTTTAGGATTTCGATTGCATTTTCCAGATTTTAGGGTTTGAGTCATGAGATACTTGTCCTCTTTTCAAAACATTATGTTTTTAGTTATTCGAAAGGGGGCAGGGATCTATATTATTGTATCTTCTTGAGGAAGAAAATAGGGGGAAGAAAGCACAGGAGTAGTAATCCTAGGACTGCAATATTTTTCTTTCATGTTTAATAAAAGAGTGTAGAGCCATTTTTAATCTACAATAGAGATTCTTGTGATGATATTTGCAGATTTTGTTCACTTGCTTGGTTTTCATATCATTCAATTCGATTTCATCGCCATTTTTCTTCTAGATTTGTAATTATTTTATGCTGCAGAATTTATTCTTATGTTAGATGCTCTTTTGTAGGACTGGTTATAGATTGTTTCTTGTTGGGAACTAAAGTCCCATAACTCAACCTTTGTTAGATGCTCTATCCCAACAGTTACTTTCCACTGATTTGTACAACAAATTCACTCTTTGTTAAGTGCTCTTCGTATATTGATTTGTTTTCTCTTTATTTCTTTTATCACACATTTATAAATTCTTCTCTCTGTAAGTAGTTTCAACCTTGCCTCTATTCCATGGATTTCCATTGCTGAAACACTCTTATTATTTGCATGATCATTTGACCCCATGCGTAATGGACTACCTTCCCAGTCCAACCAACAAATTTAAATTCTAAATCTTTTCAAACCCATAGATTTGCCCACTATTTGAGCTTATTGAATATCCTATTGTGACATATATTCAAGAGATCCCTCTCGAGTTGGAAGGGGCAGATTCCAATCAAAAGTGGTTCAAGGTTATCTTGGGATTTACTTGCATGAAACCCAAGTCAAGTTCCGAGTGATAACATATTATTTGATTTAAAATGTGCTAAGGATCGACTTTATTACAACCTACATTCGACCCTTGTGACAACACATCAGACCAAGTGTCTCAGTATCGGGAGCACTAGTCCTTTTTGTTAAAAGGAAAGATGAAACTCTAAGATTATGCATTGATTATAGACAGTTAAACAAAATGACTGTTAAGAACAAATATCCCCTACCCAAAATCAATGATATGTTTGACCAAGTGGGAGGGGAAAATATTTTTTCTAAGTTGTATTTAAGATCTGGTTATCACCAGTTCAGAATAAAGGATCAAGACAGAAGTGAAACAATGTTCAAAATAAGATATGGACATTATGAATTTGTGGTTATACCATTTGGTCTCACTAATGCACCAACAACGTTAATGTGTTTACTGAATAACATATTTAGTCAATACCTGGATAAGTTTGTTTTGGTATTTATTGATGACATTCTAGTGTATTTTAAAATGGAATAAGAACATGAAGAAGATCTAAGGATAGTATTGCAGACATTAAGAAAACACAAGATATATGAAAAATTTGACAAATGTGTTTTTTAACAAAAGAAAATACGGTACCTAGGACATATAATATGTTAAAAGGGTATTGTAGCCGACCCATAGAAGATGAGAGCCATCATGGAATGGACTATCCCTAAAGATGTAGTGGGCATCCGGTCATTCATTGGAATCATCGAGTACTACCACAGATTTATAGAGGGATTCTATAAGATTGCATACCCTATCACATGTTGATTAAGGTTGGTTGTCATTGATGTCAACCCTTGAAGAATGCCCCGTAGCACAAAGGTTTGGGTAATGGACCCAATATTTGTTGATGTAAATATGACTCATTATTGTTTTTTCATGGTTGATAAGAAGTAAATATGGATGAACTCCAAAGTGGTCCCCTTATGGTGAAATCCCTCACGGGAAGACGCTTTGCGGAGTAAGAGAACCCATGCTTAATTGTGGAATAATGAGATGAAGGAAAGTGAATTTGTTAGGGAAAATATCCTATATTGATATTTTTTTGTCATTTCATTTCCGATGGTATGTGGAACGTCAAATAATTCCTCACGGTTAGAGAGTTATGGCCATGAGAAGTTGGAGACCCCAGGTTTGGGTAATGGACCCAAGTTTGTTTGATGGGTAACGATATGAGTTATGATATATTCTCAGATAATAATATTCTAT
>SNQJ01S0118338.1:0-27537 GCA_010110895.2 Picea sitchensis
ATAATCTTAACAACTAATATCTAATTTTTTCAATTCTTTCAAATTTCTAAAAAAAAATTAAGCTAAACTAATCAAAAAAAAAAAAAAAAAAATACAATTAATTAACTTATACTACATGAAAAAAAATTCACAATTATGATCACTTTATAATCATCTATGAGTATTTTCCTTCTTTTCTTGATTCACAATTATGGTGCTAAATAAACTTTTCAAAGTGCTTACCTTCTCAACTTGCCTTTTGTGGTCATATACACAGAAGCTTAATTTATTTAGTAATTATAATTTAAAATGTTTTTCAATGCAATATGGTAAAATGATACTATATATATTTCCAAAAAATATATTAGCAAATATAAATATAAACAAAAATAAAAATATCTTTAATTATTTAATATATAATGATATTATGATTAATATGGAATCAGATTTTAATTTAATTATGTTGAAGGAATATTTTAGTGTTAGTTTTTATAGAATATCTCTCAAAAGGTTAACAGGTTTTGCAAAACCATCATTTTCTTCATATGTCCAATACTTACTCCTACATCAACTATTATCACTTTACATTAATACCATTAACCACCTCATATCCGCGTGTCCTTATCTCCTCCACACTTCCCATTTCACTTACATTTCCATTAATGCAAAGTGACATAGTATGAAAGGAGATAAGATATGCCATAGCCTCATTTTAAACGTCACTATGGATGAATGATATATTAAGAAGGTTTTGTATTAATGTTGTTAATTGAGATTATAAAAGCTTTGAGGGATGTTTCATATTAATGTTGTTAATTGAGATTATACAAATACTGTAATTAAAATGAATGTATTTGAAATTGAGTGTTTGGCTCATGCCCTTAGTTGGTTCACTCTTTGGATGATGTTTGGCTCATGCCCCCAAAGTATCTCAACTTGTATAAAGGAAACATAGAAACATGAAAGTGTTCACCACTAGGTTCACCACTCCTTGCAGAGAAACAATGTTTGACATTGCAACCTTTTACCTTAACCCTTTCTACCCACCTAAAGAGTGTGCCCACTACCATCCATAGGGGAAGACCTTACATAAAGCCACTAAAACACCATCTATCTTCTCTCAATACATGTCTCTAAATACATATTTTAAATTTATATGTTTCCTTTATTTTTTTATATACTATATATTTATAAAATTTATATTGTTCTTCCATACAAATATTTATATTTAAAATATATAATATTTAATACTACAAATATAATGCAGAGGAGGTCTCCGTGCACAGGAGGTTAATATTAAGTGACAACTCAGCTGCATAAACTAAATTCATGTTCTCCGTGCAGAGGAGGTTACTATTTAATATTGGAGCAGAGGAGGTTAATATTAAGTGATAACTCAGCTGCATAAACTAAATTCATGTTCAAGGTTTCAAGATTTTGGTGGTTGTTTTTAATCAAATGAATAGCATTTCAATATTTCAAGATTTTGGTGGTTGTTTTTAATCAAATGAATAGCATTGTATTGGAGTGGAGATAATTCATATGGTATAAATCATGAAACATTGCAGTTGAGTAGAAGTGGACTGGTGCAATCTGAAATATTGATAATTTCTTATTTAACAAGATTTTGAATATAAAAATTGGAAATTTTAGAATATATTTTTCTAAGCACTTTGAAATTGGGTGAGTTATATTTTAAATAACTTCATATTCAGACACAATTCTTATGTTTATTTTTTAATATTATTTTTAAATAACTTGAGACACAATTTTTATGTTTATTTTTAAATAATTTAGACAAAAATTTTATGCAAATAAATAATCAAAGTTTGATGTCAAAATGATGTTATTTCTATTGGTTGGCATGTGTTATCTAAAACAAAGATATTTGTACATACTTTAATTTGCAAACTCATGCAAAAAAATGCAATATAATGGAATATCAACTTTAGAGGAAACCTAAATGATCTTGAAAAAAAATAGAAAAGGGCAGTCTTGATAGTAAATGTTTTATTTTTTTTAATAATTATTATTGGAATTTCATGATTTAATTGTTGGTGAATTGTTTGAATTTAATTTTTGAATGTAGAAATGGATTAAAAAAAACTTATAATTTATTGTAATTATGTAATCTCAACAACTGATATCAACAATTTTATTAATTATTTTAAATTTCTAACAAATATTTAAGCAAAAAGATAAAAAAAAAAATACAATTGAAAAAAGTTAAAAAAATCTAATATTAAAACTACCTAAAAAAACACAAATAACAAAAATTCTTATTAACAGCATTGTGTATAACATCTTATTTTTTATATTTAAATACAATTTCATTAAAACTTTTAATTTCAAAAAAGATTAAACATTAAATGAAAAACCTATTCACCAATTATTCATCCCATTCTCACTATTATTCACTATTAAAGTGGGTTGTGATTTGATTTTCTACATTATTTGAATTTCAATTAACTAGAAATTGTTTGTGATATTAATAAAAAATTATATAAAATTTTTATTTTTTAAATATTGAAAAACAATCACAAAAATAAAATTGCATAATTGATGTATTTTTTATTTTTTTATTTTTTTTTAAATCATCAATTATGTTTTTTTGTTTAACTTATACCACCTAAAAAGATTCACAATCATGATCACTTTGTAATTATGATTCTTTATAATCATTTTCTCAATTGTGATTGTGAAAATATATATAATTCCTTCATTTCTGAGTTGAAAATGTCTTTTTTTTTTTAAATAATAAAATATTGAATAAATAAAAAACAATATAAAATTTTAAATTATATATATTAATCATATCAATATATTAACTATGCTTTAAATACTAATATATAATCTACTTTAAATTAAATATTAATATATAATATACCTTAAATTAAATATGACACTTATTAACCATTAACTATGAGTTGAATAATGTTAAAAAAATTGGTGACGGCTTAGATACTTCTTAGTCACGGATTAATCCAACAACCAACAGATCTGGACAAATTAATAAACAAACAAAAACTATGAGTTGAATAATAATATATAATATACATTAACTTACAAATTAAATATGACTCCCCATTAACCCATATATGTTTTGTAGGCTTTTTTAAAGTATTTTTGGTATGGAGCAGAAGCTGTACCCTCAAAATCTTATATGTACTTAGAAAACACACGCTTATTATTTACGACGTGTGCGCAATAGCTTCGTCAGCGTCAGCGTCGAATCCATAACAGGCAGTTTGATCGACAGATATGTGATAAACACTGCATTTAAAAAAATATTATTCCTTTATCAGGGTCAATTTTCGCCTAATTTTCTACACAAGAATAAATGTACCCTTTATGGATGCTAATATAACCAATATATTATATTATACAATTAATATTTATATTATATCATACAATTAATATAAAAAAATGATGATAAACCTATACTAAAATTGAATTGGTCTAAGAAGATAAGTGACCTCATGTTAAGAAACCAAACATTTTACCATTAGATTCAACAAACAACTTATAACTAAATTCAAGAAACCAAATGTCTTACAATTAAATTCAAGAAACCAAAAGTTTTATTATATATTATATTATATTATATAATAATTAATATAATATAATAATCATGATTATTATATATATTTATGAATATAATATTATTATATAATTAATTTAAATATAATTGAGAAGGGGTTATTTGTCTCATAAATAAGGGATTTCATACATCAATTTAAAATTAGATTATTATCAGTATTAAAACAAATTATATATAATAGCAAATTAATATTTGAATGTATAGGTTTTCACACTTACTCGTATTGTTGCTTGAACTTTTTCTAGATAAACTATGTGAATTTTTTGGTAAGATTAATTTTGTTGATAACAGTTATAAAATTAAATTAAATTAACCCTTTAACCCTAATGTGATAACTTTATACTAACCCAACTTTCTTAGTAACTATCATTAATAGATAACACCTCTAACTTAGTGTGACATGGCACATGCTTTTACTATTTTACTATTTTCCTTAGCAGATCCATTTTAGACCCCAAATTTAGTCCAATATAACATCACTTTATGTGGAAAATGTCCCTATTTATTAGAAAATGATCATGGACAATGCATCATGCAAATAAATAAAATCAGCATAGATGTGAATGTCTCTCTCTTCTTATTTTGGATCACAATAGGACTAACTCCATTCTCACTCCTCTATTGGAAATATAAGCTTTCCTACAATCATCTTAAATCAATTTCTTAATTAAATAAATAAAATCAGCATAGATGTGAATGTCTCTCTTCTTCTTATTTTGGATCACAATAGGACTAACTCCATTCTCACTCCTCTATTGGAAATATAAGCTTTCCTACAATCATCTTAAATCAATTTCTTAATTTACTCTCTCTTTGTAATGTAAATTCATGTGGTATGGTCTCTTCATCATAGGTTTTGCACTAGGGTTCAACTCAATCTTCTTCTAGTCCAAATATTCTATAACACCATTCATATCGATAAAGCTTCGTGAAAATAGATATTGATATTCCTTAATAGTTACACATTTTTTTATGGTACCTCCATCCAAATAATATCTTATAGTAGTCATCATTGTTGCATCACAACACATGCTCTTTACCCTAAGGCTCGAAGAGTCTCAAAGTGCACAAGGTCTTAAATGGAAGTAAGAAAGAACACATAGTGGAGGAATCAACAACTTAACATCAAAAGTATTCAAAAGAAATGATGGACATAATACCACATGTAGACCTTAATGGACTATTAGTGGTTACAGAATATCAGGTTGATTCCCTTTCCAAAATATATTTTATATTCTAAATCTTGGCTAGGATTACAAAGGAAATCAAGTAGGTTTATGCACTCCTTAACTCGTGTAAACTACTCAACCACCCACCTTGATAAGAAATCAGGAGGCCCCTTTGCTTTCTCAATGTGGTTATGGCCAAAACCCATATTTCTGTGTAAAACTCCTCATGTGTAATATGTGGAACTTGTTATTTTGTCCTTCCTAACATACATCACCATGTGCATCCATTGAATGGAAAATGGGACTTTTTCTTAATATAGCCCACTTTTCTTTGAAATTTCCCTATAGGAATTCTACATAATATTTTCAGATGATCCAGGAGGATCTTCTCACAGGGAATTATTACTTTGCACACCATGGAAAATGTCATTAAAAGGTTGATTGATGATAGGTGACAAAGAATGCTTAATGCTTCATTTAAATTGTAAAAATGATTAATACTTTAAATAAGTGTGAGAAGCTCATGTATTATTCATTAAAATTGGAAAAATGATTAATACTTGAAGTGAGAGGAAATCACTCATGTATTTTTCATTTAATTTGTAAAAAGGGAAATTAGTTAAGTGTGAGAATCCAACTCACAATTATTTTCCAATTTTGAGGGGAAGTTAGGGTTTCGTGAGTTGTTTTGAGATTATTCCTCATTATATCCCAAGTAGTTTCCTAGTCTCAAGGGGAGGTTAAGAGTCACATACGTTGGTTTGAGATTCTGAGTTGTTATTAGATCCTAAAATTGTGGATCTTATCTCCTTAAATTATGGAGCTAAGGAAACTATTTAAACTCCTTGTTGGGAGAGATTTTGGGGGGAGCCCCTTTGAGGAAAAGAAATAAGCAATCATGATTTTCGTTTGTAAGCCCCTTCATAGGGAGAGTTAAGCCCCTCCATTGGGAGACTTGAGCCCCTTCATTGGGAGAATTGTGCCCTGCATTGGGAGATCCTTTCAGCCCTATATTGACAGAAGATTGTATCCCTTTCTATAAAGGGGAATCATCCCCTATTTGGGAGAAGCAATAACAAACAATTCGTTGTTGTAGTGGTCCTAGAGACGTAGCAAGGATGTCTGGTGAAATCCATTAACACATGTGTGTCAAATTATATGTGTGAGTTTTGATTGCATTATCACTTGATTAAGTAAATATTTAATTACACATATGCACATAATTATGAAAAAAATTCCCATGTTCATATGCAATGATTAGAAATTATTTGATCGTATTCACATGCAATAAATTTCAATAAAAGATCCTCATCGTAGATTTTTTGTAGAGAAAGGTCTCACAGAAATTCTCGGATCATCAGACCACTCCTAACACCTCTTAAAAATCCTACTAGATGGATGCAATCATTTTGAACCAATATTTGTGATCTAACCCTTGATCACTCATGTTGGTATCTCCCTTTGATATGGATTGGATCATTATATAATTTTTCATCGACCTTGGTACTTTTGAGGTGGAAAAAATGGAGGAATTAGCTTGCAAGGACCATTTTAGTGGTAGGTTCGAGTTTGGAGATTTCGGGTCTAGAACATTCCAAATCCATTTTGAGGAATCAAACAACATTTTTGGGGTCGAAACTTTACAATCCTAGTCCCTTCCCCTTAACATTATTCTACACACCCGGAACTTTCCAACGATGTGAAAATTACCTAAATCTAAGTTTGTATGAAAAAGTTATGCCTCCCACAAGTTGACCTACCTTATTGACCACCATGGTACCAATTGGATGCCATGCTAGCCTCCATTACTCACACATGCGGGTCTAGTCACATGTGGAATTTCAAGAAGATTCTAGAAGGTATAAACCTGACTATTTGAGGGTTAAGGCATGCAAAAACACTAACCCTAGACAACTATTAGGCTATGTTAAATACTAGGTTGCTAGGAAGAAAGGGGGTTCAATTCTTTAGCATTATACTTGTCCATAGTTGTGCAAAGCATCTAGGAGTGGGATTTGAGAGCATAACATAGGAGGAAAAAGATTATGTAGCAGTCATTCAATCCTAATGTCAAAGGTAACTCCATAGTGAGTGTCTCTTTCTTTGTATTCATATTTCATAAATGAAGAAAAGAGATCAAAGCATAGGCCTCACCTTCTAGCTAGGTTTTCTCCCATTTTAGGTTTCTCGAGATAAATCTTGTGTTCATTTGTGTGGGTGGTGTGGTCTGTTCTTTCATTTTCATATTTCAATTATTTTCATAAATTTGAGCAACAAGCTAGTGATAAAAAAAATATGAGATCTAAGGAAATAAACTTGCATAGTAAAATATTTTAGCATAATACAAGATCTATTGTGATGAACTATTCCAATGGAACATCCATGGAAGTTTACAAATCATACTAATATCAAATCAATTTTCTTTGGGGTTTTTTGTGGGAAGTTACAGGATATAGGAATTGTCTAAGAAGGAAGTCATAGAATAATGTTCATGGAAAATGAGTTCATTAATAACAACCCTTGGGATGTAGCAGAAGATATATTTATGAGTCTGGAAGAGAAAATCATTTTGATATCCTCATGGCGGCTTTGTTGAACAAGTTTGGACCTTTCGGGGAGGTTAGTGGCTCTAATTTAGAAGTGGGATCGGATGAGAAACTGAGAGATAGTGAAGACCCAAAAAAGGAGTCGAAAAAAGAGCTCAAGAAAGAGAAATCAAGTTCTAGTGAAATCACTCCTTCATAACCTCTATTTAAAATGGAAGTTGAAATGGACATNTTAGAAGTGGGATCGGATGAGAAACTGAGAGATAGTGAAGACCCAAAAAAGGAGTCGAAAAAAGAGCTCAAGAAAGAGAAATCAAGTTCTAGTGAAATCACTCCTTCATAACCTCTATTTAAAATGGAAGTTGAAATGGACATAAATCCATACCAATGTGAGATCAATGTTGTTAAGTTGAATCATCGATTGTAAATAGAGGGTCATGCACTAAGTTGGTGGGAAATCCACATGGGAACACTTAGGCTAGAGAGTGATCCACTAGTAACTAAGTGGGAGGTGTTCAAAACCCTCATCAAGTCTCGATTTTACCCTAGAAAATATGTATAGGACCAATGGATCCATTAGCATCACTTCATGTAGAGACAAGGGAAAAGTGTGCAAGAGTACACCACCGAGTTCAGGAAGATGACGATCATGTTGGGTATCTCTCCCAAGAACCCAAACATACTCCTCAAGTATCTAGGAAATATACACAGATATTTTTGAAAGTAAGTTATTCTCTTCAAACCTAGGATTGTTGATGAGGCCTATGTGCAAGAACGACACCTAGAGAACATAAGCCATAAGAAAGAACAACCAAATGGTTCTAAATAGAAATACCACCAAGATGCTTCTAAGAAGGGGAAGGAGAAGTGGAAAGGAAAAGAGAAGAAAATGATTGTAACATCCCCCATCCTATCTGAAAGACATTACGGTGTGGAATACTCATAAAAGTGAAATGTTTGCTAACTAAATTAATTCATTTACAATTAACTAATTTGTTGTAGCTTTCAGCTACAAATTAAAACAGATTTAGATATTGTCTACAACCATAAAATAGAAGCATCTACAACATGTTAATAATCAATATGAAATGCAGCAAAAAATCTCATTATAACAACATATAAATCATTCTTATTTACACGGAGTTCATGCACAACAATAACACATGTAAATAACTCAACAACAAGATAAAACACTTATATTTTAAAAAGTGTTGTGCAACCAACTTCTTGGGATGGACGTTCCACCCAACCATAGACTAATTGTTCCAAACCTCAATGGCTAGTCCCCCTCGAGTTGAGGCCAGTAATCCAAAAAAGAGTGTATTATCTCACAATCCACTCAGAGTTCATAAAACTCACCACAACTGATATCTTCATACAGTTATTATGAGTTTCCACTAGCTCTCTTCCTCTTGACCTTCACAACCCAAGGAATGTACCCCTTCAGTGATCTCAGTACCTTGAGAGTCCCATTCGTTTATCAGGGTCTCTCTAGCATAGGTAACTAGGAATCTCTCAGTTGGGAACTCAAGGGAACTTGCTGCTAGGAAACTACCAACAAACCAATAGTAAACACTTGTTGTTTTAGTGTAACTCACAAAAGAGTGCACTCTTCAGGCTTGACAACCTGGTTCTTCAATTTCCAACTCCAAATATGCCCCATCTTTCTCTAGAATTCGTCATCCATGGTTGCACCAACTCCAAGCTCTCTTTCTTTCTCTCTACTTTCTCCTCATGCAAAAATGTTGACTAACTAAAATTGTTGTCCCAACACACATGAATTTCCTCTCCTTTGGTTTGCTTGCTTGACTCACACTCTTCCCCAAGCTAATTGTACTCAACCCCAATGTGCCAAATAATTATGGGATGTGACTACTCACACCCACCCTCTTACAAGTATTCAATTATTGGCTTTGGGGGCACTCAATCATAAATTGGAAGGTTCACATACAAATAGCAATTTTAGGAAAATGGGTTGAATTAATATACATCGGTAATTTCCCCCTTGGACTCGTCTTGGAAATTATCCTAGAAAATCCCCCCTCTTGTGGATTAATTCATCTCTCATCTCTTGTCCATGTCCCCTTAGGAGTTGGCATCAAATTTTCATTATTAAAACATAGAAAAACAATTTGTATATTACATCATTTTCCTGTAGCCACACACTATATCTACATAAGAATTAATTAAAATGGGGATTATAGTGGGGATGTTCCCGTTCACCTAAAATTTTGTGCCATCCTCGGTGCAGACTATGTTGATATACATATATGCAAATTTACATCACAATACTTAGAAATAAAATTCTGCAATTATACAACTGAAGCAGCAGTTCCAACCAAAATCTCATGTTTCTCTGAACTCGCCGACCCAAGGAATGAACCATTCATTTATCAAGGATAACCCAAGGGATGTACCATATGTTTATCAGGGATAAACCAGCAGATGTATCATTCGTTTATCAAGGCTAACCCCAGGAATGATCCATTATTTTATCAAGGTCCCCAAAGCAGTTGGCTAGGACTTTGAGATGTGGTTCCAGAACTCTAAGTGCTCAAAATGGAGTCTTGCATTCCATTTTCTTCAGAACTGTCAAACATTTATGAGTATTCCTCCTGCGTGTTTTCTCCATGGTCCCATGTAGTATCTTCAGGACCGTAGCAGGTCCATTGAATGTTTACTATCCCTATGTCCTTGTTCCTGAGCACTTTAACTTTCTGGTCTAGGATGCGTACTGGTACCACCTGAAAATGTTGAAATATTTTTTAATATTGAGAGGGAGGGTGAATCAGTATTATCCTTTTTCAACAATCTAAAACCACTTAATTATTAATTTTATCAAATCAAAACAAATGATTAACAAAAAGGTACAGTACACAGAATTTAAACGTGGAAAACCCAACTTCACAATTGTTCTTCTTATTTTCAATAAAGATTACATTTAATTTATGAGCTCCAAATCAAAGGAAACACTAATTCTCTGTTTTACAAGCAACAACTAGAAGGAGGTTGCAACCCCATAGATTTTACCAACATCGACTAGAGGGAAGCACCAACTCCCTAGTTTCTTCAGCTATAATTGAAAAGATGTTGCAACACCTTTGTTTACCATATTCAACTAAAAGGAGGCTACAACCTCATTTGCAGACTCCAACCTGCCCTAGCACCACCCAACCTCCATTTTTATGATAAGTACTTCAATCTTCAAATCTTCATGATCTTCTTTAGATTCTGCTGCATATCTTCATTTACTTTATTGGCCTCTGACTATGTTATTGATCTTCAGATTTCAAGCATGGAGACACACCCTCTTTCAACAATAATTTTCATTTATATAGTCTTCCAATGATCATGTACAATTGAACAATTTCACCTCTTCAATATAGGAATGTATCTCTTCATTATAATTATGTGTCTTTTCAATACAAGATATTAATCAGATTATTTTAATTAATATTGTCAATGAACCATTGTGTCTTTTAGATCATTTAGTCACGTTTTAATTGGGCCAATAGATTTTGACTATCATGATTTAATTCACTTTTTACCTTACCATAGCTAAATACCACCATGGTTTGCAAATACCATGTGTTCTTTCACTTTTTCCCTTTTTCTTTAACTCCACTTTCACTTTTACCTTTTTCTTTAATCGAGTTTCACCTTTGCCTTTTTCTTTATTCCACTTTCATATTCACTCCTCTTTTACGTAAACTCCACTTCCACCTAACTTTTCAACTTGTGTTATTTACTAAAGTCATATTTATATTTAGTCCACTTTCATTTCCACTTTTGTGTAAACTTTGTTTCCACTTAAATTTTTCACTTTTGTATTGATTAAAGTGATACCAATGTCACATTTATATTTAATCACTTACTAACCTTTGACATATATTTTATCAGTTTCTAACCTTTGACATATATTTTATCACTTACTAACCTTTGAAATGAATGAAAATTTATTCAACAATTGATTTCTTGAGTGGATCTAACCATTGGTGGTTGTTGGAAATTGTTTGGGTTTGAAGGGTCGTCCAACTTCGTCCTGGAAAAAATGATGACCAAAACTTGCTACGAAATATCGACTACTGTGTTGATTTGACAGACTCAAGGGTTCTTGGTATTGCATCAACAAATTTCCCTTCAACTACACTCTAAAATAGTAGTGCACAAGAAAGTATTTAAGAGGGCGACTCGCTAGTATTCATTGTGTTCATCACGATCTTGTCTCAACAGAATATACAGTCACCGGGACAACTCGACTCTACCAGTGTAGTAATTGAAATTGTCTCATTCTTTTATTTTCAGTCTTTCATTCTTTCAAATCACTCGACCAGACGATCCCATGTATTCTGGTAGTCCACTTATTTCCTGTAACTCGGTATTCTTGTATCTTTTACTACAGATCCATGTCATACTCCACTATGGTACTTCTTGTCTTCATGTTGACATCAATGCCAACACAATATTTCCATTAGGAAATCCCCTTTGTGCTCTACCTAGATCAAATTCCAATCAATTATCTGGTTAGGATCAGGAACATATTTCTTTAATAATGATACATGAAATACATTATGCACTCTCATGGATACATGCAATGCTATCATGTATGCAACTGGCCCTATATTTTCTAATATTTCAAAAGGTACACAATATCTCACTGCCAACTTCGAGAAACTTCCTAATATTCTCAAACTTCTCTTTGCATTTACTTTTAAAAACACATGTTCTCCCACTTCAAAATATCTTTAAAATATGTTCTTGTCTGCATAAATTTTCTTCCTATCATGGGAAGCCTTTAAATTATTCTTTATCTTTTCCATCTTATCTTACATTTCCTTTAACAATTCTGTCCCAACAACGGCTCTGTCTGTTGGATTATCCCAACTCATTGGTCTGTTACATTTCATTTCATGCAATGCTTCAAATTGAATCTTTTTCAATGAGGCCTAATACACATTGTTGTAGGCAAATTCAACTAAATGAATATAATCTTCCCATTTTGATGGTTGATCCATCACATACATTCTAATCATGTCCTCAATTATCTTTTTGGTCCTTTCTGTTTTCCCATCTGACTCTGGATGATACGTTGTACTAAGATTTAGATTTCTTCCAAAGCCTTTGAAAAAACATTTCCAAAAATTCAAAGTAAACTTTGGATCTCTATCTGAAACTATTTCCTTAGGCACTCCATGTAGCCTAGAAACTTCTTTTATATATATTTTTACAATATTTGTTGCCTTGTGTTCATCTTAGTAATAAGATCAACTGTTACAACTTCCCACTTCCATTTTGGAATGGGAAATGGATGTAGAAAACCTATTGGATGCATGTGCTATGTCTTTACCTTTTGGCATTCTAAACATTTGGCTATGTAATTAGTCGGTTCCTTTTTCATTCCTGGCCAAAATTATTGGCTTCTTAAAGATACAATTGTCTTCTGATAACCTAGGTTCCCAACATATGGTACATTATTCATTTCCTTCATAAATTCATTTTTCAGTTCACTGGAATTCGGCACATACACCTTACCTTTGTACATGATAATTACATCTTCTTTCATCTCATAAGAATTAAATTTCTGCTGAAAATTACTTTGATGTAATATCTCTTTTATTTTTAAATAATGTTGATCTAGATTTGTTGTTGCAATGATTTGATCCTTAATATCATTCATGTACATGTTAATGGCTACAATATGCACTTCATGAGCTCTCCTATTGAGTGCATCGACCACTTGATTTTCCTTGTCCCTTATATGTTTAATTTCAAAGTCATATTCACTCAGAAATTCCAACCATCGAGTTTTTCTAGCATTTAGTGTTAGTTGTCAAAAAAAATGCTTCAGGCCATAGTGGTTTGTTCTTAGCTCGAATTTCTTACCCATGAGGTAATGCCTCCACATTTTCAATGCATGTACAATTGTTGCTAATTCTAGACCATGGGTAGCATAATTTTTTTCATGCTCTTTTTATTTTATGGACTCATAGCATACCACATGGTCCTTTTGACTGGGAACTCCACCCGAGTCCTTCCTTGCATGCATTGGTGCATACAACAAAACCTTCATTTGGATCTACAATACTAAATATGGGTGCACTTGTCAATATTTCCTTCAACTGCTGAAAACTTCCTTCACACTTGGAAGTCCATTCAAACTTCACTCCTTTTTCACATAAGTGATTGGAATTGCAATCTTTGAGAATCCTTTTATGAATCTTCGGTAATAACCGGCAAAACCCATGAATGATCTAACCTCTATCACATTTTTTGGGACTGGCCATCCTCTAATGGTCTCTTTCTTTTCAGGATCCGTTGTTATCCCATCTGCTGAAATTATATTCCCGAAGTAGTGAATCTTCTTTTGATAAAAGATGCGCTTACTTAGCTTAGCATACAATTTGTGCTCTCTTAAAACTTGCAACACCATTCTTAAATGTTGCTGATGTTCCTATTTTGACTTAAAGTAGACAAGTATGCCATCTAGGAGATGTTGAGGGGTCCAGATTCACCTGACAACAATAAGGGGAACTCCCCAGTATACAGTTCCAATTAGACTACACACCTTTTGGATTAGGAGTCCCATCCGGAATTTGGCTCATCTGCCATTACTGATAACTTTCGATTTTGTTACAGTTTAAGGTTCGGTGTACCGATGCAGGGATGGGTGCAATGCAAAGATGTAGATGAATACTATGTATGTAAAGACCACTAATCTATCACTAATCTATGTTAACCTATCCTAACTAGGAGCAAAGCTAAAGTAACAGGTGAGTTATAATGCAACCAAAACTTAAAACAACTTTAATACAGTTAGTTGTATAAAAAGAGACAGATTGGAAGTAATAGCATATATAAGTATATAATAAGATTAGTCCATATGACAATGACATATACCGTAACAACTCACGAAACTCAAGGCATGGAAATATTCAAAGAAATACCAATAACTGCAAAAAAATGATTAATATTGCATAAGAATTAGTCTACAACAAACAAAGCATTCTTACAGTCCATAGAAATAGAAAATATCTTCACTTGAAGTAGTTCAAAGCTTCGATCAGTTTCTACACAGAATTCCTTCTATCAAATACTGGCCCTGAGGGATTCTCGGTGTTCATTAACACTGTATAAGTTCTTGAAACAATTCTTGGGTCTATACAATGCTTGAAAAGCTAAAAAAAAAAGTCTCCATTCTCAGAGTCTCTAGTCTCTTTTATCCAAATAATAGTAACTCATATATGTCTTTTCTCCTTCTTCTTGAAGAGGCAGTTACAGAACTATTCACATTCCCTTCTCCCATGAAAAATTTGAAAGTGGCACAAAAGGACAAAACTTGAGATAGTTAGGAAAAAGACGAAAAGGAAAACAATGGTTTGTCCTTTTCCTATGATCTTTTGCTTTGGAGATAAGTTGTCCAAACTTCCAACGAGTTATACAGTGACTCAGTGCTCCTGTAAGATAGTTGCTCCAACATTGCTTCAATCATGGCAATGCTATCATCCAAGGCACTCATATCCTTCTCAAATCTTTTCATGTAATCATGTATCATAGTATGGAGCTTCGTTGGTTGTAGTAAATGTTGATCAATAAGATTGGTTGAGAAAAAAGTTGATGTTTCAAGTATTTTTATCCTTCTACTTGTACTTTCATGAACTGCATTCACTAATTCTTCCATGACTAAATTCTTCCCAATTTCATCTAACCTTGGGAGTTGACCATGCCTTATCAACTCTTGAGAAGCTTTGTGAGTTCTTGAGAAGATCCCCATTGCTTTGGTCACTTCTTTATCTGCTAGTTTTCCTACCTGTTGGCAATGATCTAGCGCATACAAATCTATCTTCCCTGTTAATTTTGAGGGTATGTATAACTCTAGAGGTGCATCAGTATTTTTTGTTATCCAAGTATCAATGTTTGCTATATCTTCTCGGAAAGTGTTGTATTGCATCAGTTGCATCTATATCTTTTCATTTTGTTCAATAATTGTTGCAACCACATTTTGGAAGATATGTAGGTTGGCATACATATAGATGATGGCACCGTCTAGATCATTTCTCACTTTTTCCGCATTGGCTTTAAAATTGAGAAGACTTCTCTCATCTATCCTAACTTGTTGGAGCTTCTCTTCTAGCTCTTTGATCTTCATTTCATTTTCTTTGTTCTATTGGCACAACCTTTGTATATTATCCATAATTTAATCCATGAATGAAAATCCTGCCCTAGTTGTTGCCACAAGGTCTTCCCTGACATCTCCTGTGATGGGAACCTAGGTTACTATTGATAAAGGAGCACCCTTTTCCGTTGAAAATTTTTTAACCCTTTCTTGTACGATCCAACCAATTTTTATATCGTACGTGAAACTACGAGTGTCCAATATTTCAATCGATTGAAAAGGTTCCCAAGGCCCGAGACCCAAACCGCTACTTGTTGTTTCTATTCCTGCACCTACGGTGGATGTTCAAGGGACATCCAAGTCCATTGGGTGCATGTCAGCCTCTCTATCCTTTGCATCCTTATTCTTCCTTTCTTCTTCAGCAGTGTTATCTGCTTCTTCCTTTTCTTCTACTCTTGTTGCTTCAATTAACTCCTTTTCTTTTTTAGCGGAGACTTTCGCTTTGGCTTTCACTCTTCCTCTTGCTTCATTTTATGCCCTGGCCTTTGATATGTTAGCTTCTAGCTTTGTTTATTTTTGGTGTCATTTCTCTTCTTCAACACTTTCTCTTTGTCCCTCCTCCTTTTATCATTTGGTGTTTTTTCATCTTCTTTTGTAGAACGTGAATGGGTCGAGATGGAGATGGGGAAAGATCTCTCAGCTTCATCTCTTTCTTCATCTTTTCAAGTCGCCTCTCTTGCATCTTCTTCATTTGTGATGCTACCTCTTGGTTGACCCCACCTATTGAAAATAACATCATCATAGGTTCTGGAATTTTGATGTACTCCTTCTTCTTCCTGGAACTCGATGGTTTATTCGTAAGGGAGTCTCATGCTATGAAGATGCTCTTTGACGATGTTCTTGGGATCATGTCTCCTAAATTTTTCGTCTCCAAAATGGTAGGAGAGCAATATGTCTATTTATGTCTGGGCTTGTTTGGTGTTTTCAAAGAAGTAGTTCCCAATGTAAAGAGGCAATGGAGGCCAGATGGATTTTGTCTATCTATATAACATTCCCCGACCCCATGTATGATTGTTTGATATGCTACTTCTTGGAGCATAATCTTATTTGGGATGAACCTAGGAAGTAGCTAAGGTGGTTTCATTGCACCATATATCGTGATATATGTACCATGTTCCATTAGATACCAATCCTTAATCCTCATTATAATTGTTATGGCCTTGTCGTTCATACAAGTTGGGGAGGTGAAAAAAATGAACTCATACAGTGGGGCAAGGAATTGTTCACAGATACTTTGATAATTTGTTCGATATTTGTGATCCCAAAGAACTTTGCAATAAATATGGATAACAACATCAGCGGGTAACCAACTCCATCCCATGTTTGGGTATTTTTGAGCGATGCACATTATGTCTAAAAGATAAGAATCCATATGGGAGTTGGGGAAGCTACCTAGTTGTGCTTGTGTAACAATTGAAATCACATTTTTAAGATTCTCAAACAATATGTCTTCCCAGTTAAATGAGGTGCCTACATCTACACATAAATAAATTAATGGAATATATGAAAAAGGAAAGTGCGTTGCGTCTAATTTCCCATACAACCTGCAAAGCATGGCTACCATATACTTGTAGGATCTTCTTATATTGGTTGTGGGATATCGACTCTTGAGCCGATATTTTAACTATTTATCTGCTTTATACTAGGTGGGGAAAAAATCCTTTGGTGTGAGCTCCAACTCGCTAACAAGCTGACCATCTATCTTTTTGTTTACGACCTCAAGGTGATAACACTTGGCTAAATCATCAAGCCCAAATGAAGCTATCAGCTCCTCCCTTGCATTAAAGATATACCTACTATCTACGTCTTCATTCTTCAAAATCCAAGAGATAGCATCTACACAAGGAAATATTGTTGGATGTGTCGCCGCCCTGAAAATTCTTGATTTTCTGATGTTCTTAAATACCTGGAGTTCACCTGGGTCCTCTACTTCTATAGAGAAGTTTGATTTTTTGAACATGTAATAGACTTCCCCCCATTTCAAAGTCTCTCCTTATTTGTCCAGAATTCCTGATGTATCGTCGTATACAGTCCTAACACTTTATATATCTTCTATCTGTTGAGAGTTGCCAGATGGTTCAAATCATGTTGGCTTCATTGCTACTTTATTTCGTGGTGACATGTCTAAATCTGCATACAAGATAAATTTGGAGCATGTTATTTATTTAAAAAGAAATAATAAAAATTATTCAAGACATGTTGTTCCTCATATATGTCAAATAGAAATTAATTGCCTACTGAGACTATGATTTTGAAAGACTTGGGCATTAACCTGATGAAACAGAACAATTTTAAATGCAAATCAAAGGTAAAAAGAGTAACTCCTCTGAGCAGTTTGAATGAGTTAATATTAATTCCATCGAGTAGTTCGAAGGAGTTAATAGTAACTCCTCTGAGCAGTTCGGAGGAGTTAATATTAACTCTTCCTAGCAACATTCAGAAGAGTCTCAACTAGTTTTGGGGTGTTCCGATGTTTCACATATAACTACTTCAATCTGCTCGGAGGAGTTGTTAGTAACTCTTCCAATCATATCGAAGGAGTTAATAATAACTCTTCTGATCATATTGGAGAAGTTAGTAGTAACTTCTCTGATATGCTCGGGGAGTTACTAAAACAAGTTTTGGGACTTAGTTTCATGAAAACGAAGCCTAGCGAGGAATTTTTTCGACCAGCTTAGAGGAACAAAACGTGTGCTTAGGGTCTACTTAGTTCGAGGCGAGTTTAAATATAGGGGTGGGAAAAGGTTAAAAGCGATAATAGGGTTCCAAAAATAATATGATTCCACAGCCATGAGTGTGTTGAGGATTACCATACGGTTAGTGACAACTGTGTAGGGCCTAGCATTAGTGAAGCGATGAATATCGATAGGTGACCTTTTTGTGCTAGGGAAAAAAATTAAAACCAAACCCTAACTTTAAATAACAAGATAGAGATGGATGGACTTATCGGTTAAGCGTTGCCACGTATTGGGGAACGAAATGGGGTTTTGCTCGGATAGTGTTTAGCCCAGCTCTTCAGTGTCAAGTTGCAACAAGTGGTAAAATGATAATAGACTAAACTTTGTTTCACTTCATATAGCCTTAGTTTAGTTACTATCATATAATGAGGTAGGTTAGGTCGGAGACTTTAAAAACAACTTTGTTGATTTTGCTCAGAGGCTTTTAACACAACTTCACTTATGGGCTTTGCTTTATCTGAGCGATTGGCAAGAACTCTTTTGAGCAGCTCAGAAGAGTTGAAGGGAACTCCTCTTAGCAGCTCAAAAGAGTTGAAGGGAACTCCTCTGAGCAGCTCAAAACATTTGAAGGAACTCCTCCAAGCAACTCGAAAGAGTTGAAATTAACTTTGCCGAAAGAATTTTTTTAAACTTCAACTTTGAATAATTTCTCCTTTTCTTAAGTGAATCATGAGTTACCGGGACAAGCCTTTGATTGACCAAGGGGCTTATGGGATTTTTCTTTTGGCTTCAAAAATAAGGAGGCTCCATTTTAGGGAAGTGTCCAAATAAAAGGTAAAATGGAGGGGTTGTAGTGCTAGTCACAACAAATGGTGACACACTGGGGGAATCCTTGGGTCTCTGCAAAATGACGTCTATTCATAATTTTATAATGAAAGGAACTCCATCACACAAAATCATATAGGATTTTCCCATAAATTTCATATTGAAAAGATTGAGGTGAGTCAAAGAGGGTTGAGACCTATTCAAATTTAACAGATTTCTTTCAAACTTATATCAAAGTTTATAATGAATGGCTGAAGGGAAGATGTAGGCAGTAAAGTAGAAACAAAACATCGAGAATGTTGAGAATACAAGTGTGATGATTTCTCTGGTGTTTCACCGCTACTAGTGAGCGTCCATAGCCCTGACGGAGTCAACCCGGTGTCACGAGCCTTGCTTCGCTACAAGGGAGTGTCCATAGCCCCGACGAAGATACTTATATGTCCCATGTGATCTGGAAAGCCTTTCCCCAAGCCTTTACCTTTTATAATATTTGATTCTCTTTTATTTAGAGATATAAGTGGATGGGGGGAGTCTAGTTAACCTTTAAAGGCACTAGGGATGACACCTGTGACGGTAAGATCTGCTAACTTGACTATAGATGAGGAAACTTCCTGAATCGTGATTCCTAACCTACTACAAACATCTCATCTAGACCATTGTGTTTAGCTCTTGTAACATAGCAATTTTTTGTTTAATGTAGTCTCTTCGCTCTATGTTTTCCCAGTGTCTCTTTCTATTGACAAGCTATGTTCCTATGCCAGATCTTAACTTGTGATAGTGCGCAAAGGTTCTTCGTATCTGGGGAGAGGAGTAGAATGGACATCATATTACATATATGTTTAGGCCCTCTGCACTAAATGTTCTACGTTTAAGCATGTGACTTTCTTCAGGTTGCGAGAACTCCAAAATCACAAGGGAATCCAACAAGAAAGACAAGGTAAAACTAGTAATCAAACAGATCAAGAAAACTCAAACTAACTAAAGAAACAAAATCAAAAGAAAAACTAGAAACATGTTTTATTTATGTACAAGTGACTAGTAGCCTCAATGGCTAATTGATATAATGCTTTAGGACTTGGCCATTTACAGGGAGAGAGTTGATTTCTCCCTGAAGGTTTTGTAATCGAAAAGTGCATTGGGCAATATTTTCTTTGATAAGGTAGGGACCAAGCCAAAGTTGTTGAAATTTCGAATGTTTCCATTTATCTTCATGTGTATTGTTCCATTTCAGGACTAGATCCCCAACTTGGAATTCTTTCTCACCTGCAAATTTCTTATCAAACCAACATTTTACCATTTTCTAGTGATCTTCAAACTTGGTTTTAGTCTTGTCACGTATTTCTTCAAGGTTCAGCAAGGTATTTATACGAATTTGGATGACTGGGCATTCTCTGCCTCAGGACTGTTGTGTAAGTTGGAGAGAAGGTAGGTAAATGTTCGAGGATAACACGGATTATTTTCCATATACAAGAAAGTAAGGTGAAGTTCCGATGGAAGCTTTTGAAGTGACATGATCATCCCAGAGAGCATTTTGTAATGCATTGTGCCAATTTCTTTGGTGATCAAACACAGTTCTCTTTAAGATACGGATGATGATTTTGTTCATAGATTCTTCCAGGCCATTTCCTTGGGGGTAATAGTTGGTTGAATACTTTAAAATAATCCCTTTTTCCAATGCATACTCAGATAATTTCAAATATGAAAAATAAGTATCATTATCAAATACTAAAGAGTTAGGAATACCAAACCTCATGATAATGTGTTGTTCAAGAAAATTTATCACTACTTCCTCATTGACTTTGATCAAAGGGATAGCTTCAATCCAATGTGTGAAATAATCAGTTGCGTTCATAATATACTTGTGTTGTTTGTATGAATGAGGATTTATCTCACCAATGATATCTAGGCCCCATTACTCGAAGGGTTCCTCCACTACTATAGGGCGGAGAAGAAAAGCAACTTTACGCCCCCCCCCGACATCTTTTTGACATGCTTCATATCTTCTCGAGTATGTGTGAGAATCCTTGAAGAGGGTGGGCCAATAGTATCCTTCTCTTAGCACTTTGTGATTTTTTGTGTATCCTGAGAAATGACCACCATTTGGTCCATCATGCATGTATTTTAGAACCTTATCAACTTCTTGTTTTTCAAGGCATCTGAATAACACTCCGTCGTAATTATTTCTAAACAATATTCCATGTAATAATTGATACTGTAAAGATTTCAACTGCAACGCTCTTTTTTTCTTAGCATTGAGATGGTCTGGAGTGGTGACATGTTGTAGATAATACTTAAGATCATTGTAACATGATCCTTCAATGGCTGAAACATATGGAACTTGTTGAGTATACATTATTTGTTTGTCTTTCCAACCATCCTCTTCGTGTTCTTCAACATCAGCGCCTTGTGTTGACACTAATTTACACAATCCTTGATCTTTCACGATGTTGGTTGGTTTAAACTCAAGGTCATACTCTTTTAGAGATGTCATCAAGTTTCCTCATATTTCACCCAATTCCTTTTGAACGAATAGAGATCTCACTTCAGGGTGTGGGATGATGAATTTAGTGCAATTTTTTAGGATATACAGTCTGAACTGCTTGATTGTTGTATGGATAGAAAATGATTTCTTGTCCACCGGAGGATAATTGAATTCAGCACCTTGTAACTGAGTGCTCATAAAAGCAACAAGGTATTCATTTCCTTGTTCATCCTTTTGCGTGAGTACTGTTGCTAGTGAATGCTCAAATGCAAATGTATATAGCAAGAACTCTTTTGAAAAATCAGGACTTTGAACAAATGGTGCATTGGCTATAACGGTTTTAATATTTTCAAATTCTTCCTTTTCCAAAGGCATCCATTTGAATTGCACATCAATTTTAATCATTTTTTGTAAAGGTTTTACAATTTCATCAAAATCTGGAACGAATCTTTTGACGAAATTGATTCTGCCAAAAAAAGATTGCATGAACCTCTTGTTGTGCGATGGAGCAATTTGTAAAATGGATTTGGTTCTCTCTGGATCCACTGAAATCCCTTCTTTTGAAACAATGTGTCCCAATAAAATTCCTTTTGAAACAACGAATACAGTTTTCCTGGGATTAAGAGAAATTATGTATTTTCTACAAGTTCGAAAATCTACTTGAGATGTTTTGGGTGGTCTTCTCTTTTTTTTAATAAAATGTAACATCATCAAGGTAAACCACCACACTTTGACCAATTAATCCTTTGAAAGCAATGTCCATTTCCCTTTGAAAGGTAGCTTATGCGTTCATAAGACCAAAAGGCATTCGTTTGTAAGCATAAGTTCTCCATTTAGTTCAAAAAGTGGTCTTTAATCGATCTAGTTCTGCCACAAGAACCTGGTTGTATCCCGAAAATCAGTCTAGTAGGGAGAATAGTTGAGACCGAGAGACGAGTTGTAGGATTTGTTCCATTGGGGGAACTAGATAGTTATCTTTGTCGGAAGCGCGATTTAGATTTATGAAATCTATGCAGATTCTTATTTCTCCCGACTTTTTCCTTACGATAACCATATTTGATACCCAAGTCAAATGTCTTACTTTGAAAATTATCCGGGCATCCAACAACTTTTTGAGTACCTTCTATATCATAGGTTCGAGAGTCGGATGTATCTTTCTCAGTTTCTGCTGAAGCGGCTTGATCCCTTCTTTGATGGGAATCACATGTTGTATTATTCGTGTATCATAAGTCTTCAAGTCGTCATATGTCCATGAAAAAACATCTCGATACTTCTTGAATGATCCTGTGAATGTATGCTTTTCTGAGTTTTCAGACTTCTATGATTAGGGTTTATCGAAAGATCCCCATTAACATTATTATAGGTTTACGTCATGTGGTTAGGGTTTTCATAGGTTATCGGAAGATCCAGAGTTATATGTTAACGTTTTGGATCCAATTGTTGGAAGAAGAGCGAAGTAAGCTACACGAAGGGATGACCCTCGTTAAAACGAGCAAAACTTCAACTTGTCATTGTATAAGAGTGCTTCCCATAAGTCATGTAGTAAAAGGATTTTCTTTACAGTCCCAACAAATTTAATAAATTTGAAAAGAGTTCGATAAAATTTGTGGGCATAAAGTGTGTTCTATTAATCCACTTTCCTTAATGTTTTTAAGGGTTTTTACCAATTCTAAATCAACATATATCTTCTGACTCCAAAGGAATAACAACTCTGATTCTGATTTTGATTCCCTGTATCTCCAAATTCCGAATCAACCTATACATCTGACTCCAAAATATCTACAAACGATTCAAAAATTTTATTTAAAAAATAGATGAGAAAAAGTAGCCATGCTAAGTATCTTTGTTTATATGTTGATCAGTGTTTTGCGACCTGCAGCAGAGTTTTCTTACGACCTGCTGCAGAGTTTTCTTAGAATTTCGATTTCCTCGGTTTGATGTTAGCTGTATTAAATTTTGGTGACAGTCAAACATTGTAAAACGTGTAAATCCACCTAAACATGCACAGAATTTTTTGAAAAACTCTCTCTGCCTCATTTATGTCCAGTTAAATACAACAGGGTGTTGAGTACCTCGTGCATTCTCTCTACGCAATTTGTTGTAAAGTAAATTTAGCGATATTCCTCCATTTCTATATTCATTGATCAAGTGGATAGTGATTTGATTATATAGGTCATTTGAATTCTAATTAAAGTGGGTCGTGATTTGATTATATATATCATTTGAATTCTAATTAAAGTGGGTTGTGATTTNGATGTATCTTTCTCAGTTTCTGCTGAAGCGGCTTGATCCCTTCTTTGATGGGAATCACATGTTGTATTATTCGTGTATCATAAGTCTTCAAGTCGTCATATGTCCATGAAAAAACATCTCGATACTTCTTGAATGATCCTGTGAATGTATGCTTTTCTGAGTTTTCAGACTTCTATGATTAGGGTTTATCGAAAGATCCCCATTAACATTATTATAGGTTTACGTCATGTGGTTAGGGTTTTCATAGGTTATCGGAAGATCCAGAGTTATATGTTAACGTTTTGGATCCAATTGTTGGAAGAAGAGCGAAGTAAGCTACACGAAGGGATGACCCTCGTTAAAACGAGCAAAACTTCAACTTGTCATTGTATAAGAGTGCTTCCCATAAGTCATGTAGTAAAAGGATTTTCTTTACAGTCCCAACAAATTTAATAAATTTGAAAAGAGTTCGATAAAATTTGTGGGCATAAAGTGTGTTCTATTAATCCACTTTCCTTAATGTTTTTAAGGGTTTTTACCAATTCTAAATCAACATATATCTTCTGACTCCAAAGGAATAACAACTCTGATTCTGATTTTGATTCCCTGTATCTCCAAATTCCGAATCAACCTATACATCTGACTCCAAAATATCTACAAACGATTCAAAAATTTTATTTAAAAAATAGATGAGAAAAAGTAGCCATGCTAAGTATCTTTGTTTATATGTTGATCAGTGTTTTGCGACCTGCAGCAGAGTTTTCTTACGACCTGCTGCAGAGTTTTCTTAGAATTTCGATTTCCTCGGTTTGATGTTAGCTGTATTAAATTTTGGTGACAGTCAAACATTGTAAAACGTGTAAATCCACCTAAACATGCACAGAATTTTTTGAAAAACTCTCTCTGCCTCATTTATGTCCAGTTAAATACAACAGGGTGTTGAGTACCTCGTGCATTCTCTCTACGCAATTTGTTGTAAAGTAAATTTAGCGATATTCCTCCATTTCTATATTCATTGATCAAGTGGATAGTGATTTGATTATATAGGTCATTTGAATTCTAATTAAAGTGGGTCGTGATTTGATTATATATATCATTTGAATTCTAATTAAAGTGGGTTGTGATTTCATTATATGTATCATTTGAATTCTAATAAGTAGGTTATACATAATTTGAATTTTAATTAGTATAAATTAGTATGAGATTTCAATCTTTGCCCATAAGAATTATGTATAAGATTTGAATTTGTTTAAATATGGAAAAGAATAAAATTACATAGTTAATATATCTTTTATTTTTTTTAAATAATAATAAATTTTATTTTTCTAGTTTTTTTTTTTAAACATATGTTATCCAAAAAAAAATTACAATTATAATCCTTTGAAATCTTTTTCTCAATTATAATGTAATTACAATTGTTTATAAATAACTTATAATTTTTAAAACATTAAATATAACATCTTCTTTTCCCTTTTAATGTAAAAAGTTATTATTAACAACTACTCTCAATTAAATATCTATATGAACATGGAATTCTTATTGGAGAATTTTTCAGGATGTAAACTGTGTAAGAGGTTTAGAAACATGAAAAAACATATAGTTGAAAGGAGCTTTGAGTTTCGTCTTTATAAATAAGGAGAGCCAATGACCCTTGAAGGAAAGATAATTATTATTAACAACTACTCTCAATTATATATCTAAGTGGACATATCTACATGAACACGGAATTTTTGCTGGAAAATTTTTCTAGATGTAAATTGTGTAAGAGGTTTAAAAACATAAAAAAACATATGATTAAAAGGAGCTTTGAGTTCCGTATTTATAAATAAGGAGAGTCAATAACCCTTGAGGGAAAGAGAGCATGGAAAATAAATAATATGGAATTCTTTCTACCAAACAAAAGGTTCAAACTTAAATAACAATGCTTCCATTAACTATGCAACCAACATGATTCTTGTTAATAATTTTGTGATTGTAATATGTGCATCATATAATTTTGTAATTGTAGCATGTGCATCCTAGAGGAGAGGAAAACATTGGTAAGCAAATGTAATATCATCACAATTTTCAAAATATTCAAAAATAAACATTTCCCTTTGGGTTATAGTGTTAAAATCTTTATCATATTATATTTCACAAACAAAAGGCTCAAATTTTTTCCAATAAAAAATTTGCTCAATTATATTAGTGAATATAATTTTTTACATCTTCTTGTTCATAACGCCAAATCAAGAGAGAGACTATCCAAGTAGTACCTAAGAATTCAAAAGAGTAATATCCGGATATAATAATCCTTACAAGACAAAGTTGACCGATATTTCAGAATAAGATGCAAAAAACATCTACATAACCACCAAGCTATAAGAAAAATAGACAAAAAGTAGTAAGCTTGGCCAATACAGAAATATAACGGACTAGTACAAGAAAAGGATGAGGTGCCTCTTGGGACCTGCAATCCCATTTTCCCACTTGTAATAAGTAATTATGCTTGATGTAATGCTTGTTTGGAAAGAAGGTTTGTCTCCTTATTATATTCCCTAAAAATGTGCTGGAAACTAATTTCTTGAAAGTGTTTAATTAATTCCATTATAACGAGCTTCCATCCTTCAATTGCACTTGCTTGAAGTCTTCCTCTTTTTGTTAGCCAGTAGTTCTGCTCTTGTATATGTGCCTTCCCCACAGTTGAAAACCCATCTATACACTGATAAATATGTAGTTTTGAAACCCCTCCTGCTCCACACTGTTTGCCATATGTTTGTGATGCCCCATCAAAACATGCAATTGTAGTATCAACTAGTTGAGAAATCATACATGTTCTTAATGGGATAAGTTTTTGTGGTGCTAAGTGTCTTTTTAGTGATGCCCCATCAAAACATGCAATTGTAGTATCAACTAGTTGAGAAATCATACATGTTCTTAATGGGATAATTTTTTGTGGTGCTAAGTGCCTTTTTAGTGATCCAGTAATCTTGGTGACCACAGAGAAAATAGATGGAAAAGTATTCTCAAAAATAATTGTGTTCCTCTCTAACCAAATATACCAGCAAATAAGTGCAACTAGAATAGATGAGACACACTTGAATACTAGCGAAAAGCTCAAACTTGAATAACCATGTTTCAATTAGTTATATCTCCCCAACAAAAGGCTCAAACTTGAATAACCATGTTTCCATTAGTTACATCTCCCCAACAAAAGGCTCAAACTTGAATAACCATGCTCCCGTTAGCTATGCAAGATCAACATGATCCTTGTTAATAATTTTGTAATTGTAGCATATGCATGATAGATTAGAGAGAAACATTGGTACATTTTAATGGTTATCACAATTTTCAGAATATTTAAAAATATTTTTTTCTTCACAAACAATTGATGATGTAGGGAGTTATGTCTAGAAGAGTTTACTTTTCTATTGATTTAATCCTTCAAATAGAGCATAGTTTAGAAAAATTTTCTAGGTCAAATTTCTTCATATAAGGCCTCAAATTGGAGTTTTAGTTTTATTATGGGAATTTTTAAATTTTTAATTATCAGTTATCTTCTAGTTTATGAACTTAATCAAAAAATTGAGTTGACAAATAGTGTCACTCTAGTTAGCTCTTAGTTATTGGTTAATTTTAGAGTCATGAATTTCCTAAAATTAATTATTTTTCTAAAATTAGTTATTTTCAAAAATCACATAGTAGATATAAGGGGTTGAACTTACATTGCAATAGTTAAGATGGAAAAGAAATAAAAGAGAATTATTTTCCATTCTAGTGTGTTTGCATGGTTTTCAGATCTTATAAATAAATCTCATTTTATTGGCTACATCATATAATCTTTTAAACATCAAAAAAAGATGTGCAGAAAAT